>JARFJB010001126.1:32500-40006 GCA_036346205.1 Vesta saturnalis | reverse complement strand
ACACACACACACACACACACACACACACACACACACACACACACACACACACACACACACACACACACACACACACCGACTCACACACACACGTTCACAAACACGCATACGCAATCGCACACGCACAAACAGTCACACGCACCGCCACACACACTCATACACACATAAAGTTGAAAATGGTTTAGATGATTTCAAAAACGATCAAATTGTATAAATCAGTTGAAAGCTTGACATTGTTTTCCAGGAAAACAATACTTTACTTGAGGGTGCCGCGCATAAGTAAGTAAAAAAGCAGAATAAGTATGTTCTTTTGAATAAAATTATAATGCAGGTACATTATCGTTTAACAACGTTATACTTTATTACCTAGTTATGCCATTTCCTACTGCACGTTATATTTACTTACACGTTGGTTGTGAGTTAATCAAATTCATTTGTCATTTATACGCAGGTAATTGGTAGTGTCAATTTCGTTGCAAGCTTTGCCGCAGATGTATGTTTTGTTTTGTGAATGTTACTTTTAATCTTAATAGGATACGTTGCCGCTGTTTTAGTTTTAGTTGGTGTGAAACCAATTCAATAATAAAGAATAGTAACCATACTCTACTTTTATGTATACATTCTATGAATTCTACACAACCTAGTGCTTATGCAACAAGATCGTTTAATATAATATAATAACCTAAACGTTACTTAAAATTTTTTAAGTAAATATACTTTATTGTGCAAACTATGCTTGACGTGGGCCATTAGGTGAAATTGCTTTGCCAAAACTAGAGTAAACGTAATTTTATTAATGATCAGTAAGACTTAATACTGTGTTAATAAAAATAAAACACACAGACCTCAAGTTTTTGTGTTTTTGTAATGCAAGCGCAAACTTAAATGTGAGAATCCGCACTGTGTCATGAATTTTATTTATTACTTTAAACTATTCATTCAGATTCAAACTGAGTTTGTATTTTGAAATAATTTCATCTAAATAAATAGGTTTACATTTTATTTGTAGCTATAAGATTATTGATAACAATTATTTTTACTATTGTAAAGCTTTTCAAACGGTTAGGTACATTCATGCTCGAAAAATTTTATCTACATTCATGCTGAAGTTAAACGGTAAATATTCCAGAAAAACAGAATAACCAGCGGTGTTCAACGAACCCAGACGTAGTTTATAGCTGTGGATATACCTCTGACATTCGTTACAGTTTGTTGATAAAGGAAAAGGGTTGTCTATTTATAGATATATATATATATATATATATATATATATATATATATATATATATATATATATATATATATTATTGACCTGTTTTGCACAAAAAATATATAAACAAATTATTACATAAATAAGCACATTAATATATCAACAAATCTGAATTTTATGAATTTATTATCAAAAATTCATACAATCAATATTTACAAAGGCACATATAAGATACAGGTAAAATAATTCAGTTTTTTTTTTGTTTTACATTTTTTTTTATAAAAATTTCAAATTTCAAACATAAACAAAGGGAAAATATTTTGTTTGTTCTTTACAAGAAAAAAGAAAGAATTTTTTTTATCCAAATTTTTTTTTTGTACGTGGGCTTTTGCTATTTAGAAGTTCTCATAAATATTTATTTTTACTCTTGTTGCCTAAAACAGACTTTGTTAATTATTTCTATGAAATAAGAATACATTTTTGGTTGGTTAAATTATATTGTAGAGGTAATTAATTTTGTTATCTAAATGGTTAAATGTTTTAATTTAGTTTTTTTTAGTATTTTTCAAAAAGAGAAATGTGACAGATTAAGTTAAATAGTTATAATTGTAAATGTTCTGCGTGTTTGTTATCACTTAGAGTTTTTCTTTGCTTTTTAATAAAATTTTAAATGGTCATTCACATTAAAAATTGCAATAAGATGCGTTACGCTTTGGTTTTCTGGCTTCATCTGAAATAAATGTATTATAATTAATAATAAGAAATAAATACGTATTTGAATTGCACATTATAATTGCGTATGCAAAACAAATTAATGTGTAGTAGCGGTGATTGTGGAATAAAGGCTGGAATGGTGTTCAACTTGTAACAAGAAAAAAAAAAGGACTAAATTTAAACACTTTTAATAAATAATATAGTGTTGTTCGTACTAAGTGATAGATAAAAAGTAGAATTTTTAAACCACTGTCACACTTTCATAACGGGCATGTTGATTTGCTCGAATATATGATTACAATCACTGCAGTAAGATTTGTGAAGGTGCCATAATTCTCACAACCCTTTCTCAAGACATCCCTGGTCATCTACGATTTGCATAAAATAAGTTTAAAAAAAGGCATTATTAACAATATCGTACGCAACACGTGGTGAACAACACAAAAAAATTTCTTGGGCCAATTAAGGATTAAAGGAAGATTTAATAAGCATCACTTACCTGAAAAAAAAAATTTCCACTTGCTGCATTCGATACTTGCTAGAGGGCATAACCATATGACTACAGGATCAGTCCAGTGGCGTTTCTTAGGTGGGTTTAGTATAAATTTAATTAAGAATAAGTTTGTTATTTTATTGTTTATATATATATGTATTATATATATATATATATATATATATATATATATATATATATATATATATATATATATATATATATATATATATATATATATATATATATATATATATATATATATATATATATATATATATATATATATATATATATATATATATATATATATATATATATATATATATATATATATATATATATATATATATATATATATATATATATATATATTATGTATTAGTATATAGGAAGCACTTAACGTATGTTTCCAAAAAGTAAGCACTACGTTTACGCATGTAGATCGGGTATTTTGAGCATTGTAACTCTTAGGTCTGCCACTGAGTTGCAATTAGTCAACACACAGCAGCGGTTTCCTTCCTGAAAGAAGAGGTACAGTCTAACAGCGAGGAAACCAATACATGATGATGACAGTCCCCGACCAGGCCAAGATCAGCATTTAAGGTAGGAATAGGACAAATAGGGCAGGATCAGGACTTGCAAAAGTAAAGAAAACACAAGATAGGTATCTAGTAAGACACCAACTAGAATTAGGTATTAAATAAACAGTAATAAAAGTAAAAGCGGTTGTTTTATTTATAATAACAGAAGCACATCTTTCTGTTCAAACCTTAATAAATCAGGGTGGAACGCTGCATCTCGGTGGGAGTTCAACCTCTTAAAACGGTACATTTTGTCCCCAGTTTCACTTTACCGGACTAAACTTAAACCTTCTCTAACCAAAGTTATACCGTCGCATTTTATTAACCGATGAGGTACAATTCACCCGAGACGATTTCAACAACGCATATAACATCTACGAGTGATCGGACATAGACCCTCATGCCACTGTGGAAACTAATTTTTAACGCTGATTTTGTCTGATTGAATGGTGTGGAATGTTCCACAATCAGGTGCTTTTGAATGTCATGATAATGCTGAAAGTTATTTACACTTTTTGTACGACGAGTTACCGTAGTTGTTGGAGGATGTGCCTCTGTCATCACGAGTAAGTATGTACCTGGAACATGACGGAGCACATCCACACTAGTTCCAAATAGTAGTTCGTTATTTTAATCACCATTACCCTGAACGTTGAATCGGTCCAGGTAGTCTACAAAATTGGCCATGCAGGTCTCACGACCTAACCTCTGTCAACTACAACATGTGAGGTTGGATGACGGACTTAGTCTACCAAGTAAAAGTAGAAACACACGCGGTCTTAATGCAATGAACTTCTAACGCTGTTACACAAATAAAAAAGGGTCCTGCTGATATAAGAAATGCAGCGCCAGTGGTTCAGAGTCCTGCGGCTAAATGCACTGAGTTAGGAGGTTGAATTTTTGAAAATTTCTGATGATCTTGTTGTTTTCAATGAATAATTATTAGTTTGCAATCGTTTATTTTGCAATTTTGATGCCAAAACAAAAAGAAATTAAATTAACAGTTATTAAGCGTCACATTTTATGCAATAAATACACTTGTATCAAATACTCAAAACATTATCACTATTAAAACGATCTTTATATTTTGTATTAAGCTGTTTAAACCACGTGCGCCTTAGTATATGATTTTTGTTGGAAAAATTGTATTAAGTCTCCAATACCTCATTGATGTTACCACAGTTGCAACATCAATTAGTTTCAAAATTATCACCTTATATGTCAAAATCATTTTAGGGAACTACCTCAAAAGCAACACGTTTGATCATGGTATCTATAACTTCGTTATCATGGCAACGGAATTCATTTATCTGTTTGAGTATTGACGGCGCGTTGTCAAAACTATTTACTGTTTTCTAATCACAATTACTGAGGCATGCAATAACATTCATGACAGATGATCCGTCCAAAAATAATCTGCGTGCTGTTGTTTAGTTTTAGCAGCTGTGGATTGTCCGCCAATGGATATTTATACGAGCATAAAACTTGAATGTGGTGACTACAGTTATTTCCATACGGCAGGGGCTGAATGGTTCATTCAACCAGGAAGAAAACCAATACAAGATTTGGCCCACCATCTGAAAATGTCTGACAAGTGGTCTATTCCATAATTTATAGTCATGGTTACTACCAGGATTGCCTGTGGATTCTACGACTACCTACTGATAAACAGAAGAATTTGCGTTACTGCTTACCATTGCAGCATTTGGTGTACTATCAACAAGAGGTTAATGCCTTCTTACACCAAATCGTTACCGGTGCATTGACAATCTTGGTATCAGCAGAAAACGTAATGGTGACCGTATTTTTGAATACGAGGGTGTGCAAATCTTACATTTTAAAGAAGCTGGTGCTAACATCCACGCTGAGAGATATTCAGTTGCCTTAAAACGCTTACGTGTCATATCTGTAACAAGAATGAACCCCCTGGAAAGCTCAAATGTGGTATTATTCTTCTGTATAATAATGCTCGATCCCATGTCACCCAAACAGTACCAGATTTGCTTAGGCGCATGAAATGGGAAGCCTTATGGCATCCCGTTTGTCACCGTGTGATTATTATGTGTTTGGTCCATTAAAGAGGTCTTTGAAAGGGCGTCGGTTCAATTCCGATCCTGAGGTAGAGATTGCTGTTAGGGAGTGGTTCCGTCGACAGTGGAAATTTTTTTTCACCACGGTACTTGTGGATTATTAGACAGCGGGACTCATGTATTAATGTTAACGGAGATTTGTTTTTGATTTACAAGCTGAAGATCTCTTTCTCTGATTGCAAGTCATACGACTTTAGTTATATATAGCACATTGTTTCAAAAATCACAAACAATATGGTGATATAAGCGTTTTCTTACCAGTATGTCTTCAAAGCTGAACTGATTTCTTTCAATGTTTATTCTGTATCTGTTTGTGTTAGAGAGCTTATTACCTCTGTTTGGGCAGTGTAGAACGAACAAAGACATTTGCTTTTCTTGTATTTTGTATTGGTTATACAAGTGCATGTTCCATCAGTGCCCATCATTCACTGAATCAACTTTACCAGTTAGTTGAGCTACTTATAGGTACAAATCAGAAATCTACTTTAAGCATTGTCTGACTCCCGTGTTAATGTATACGGGGTATGCATAATAGAATACTTATTAAGTTGCAAATTTACAGTGCATTCATTGTTAAATTATATTAATAGTGTTCACGTAAAGCGTAAAGCATGATAACTAGGTAAACGATTGTCAAGTTCTTTAGTAGCTTTGTATGCAAAACGATTAAAAAATTTGACCTTGGTTTTAACAAGGTTTAGGTACCTTGACGTGAAGCAAACATGTGTGTCTAGTATTCAAAAACTTGATCTCTTAAAAGCATTAAGGATTAATTAATTCATTCATTCATGCTTACCTTGAAGTTGTATAATGACTATAAATAATGTTACAAAAAATTCAAGCAATATTGAGCAATTGCCAATTACAAACGGCTGTTTCCTGTTAGAAACCATATAAAACTAGTATATTTTTCAAAATCCGAAAGACAAGCCTTGCTATTATTCTTCTTCTCCTTAGGTATTTTGGAGCGAGTAAGATTAACGTAATTAAACATTTTTTACTCAAAAACTAGAACATATCTAATTTACACTAAATACATTTTCGATCATTCTTTGAAATCTCTAACCGATTGTTTAATATCTTGGACACTGGTCGCTAGATTGGTTTTTACCGTTACATAAATTTTTCTCTTTATAAAGCATGATTGTAAAACATGAAGGTCCTTTTTTTTTTTGTGGCACAGTTTTGACTTTCTCATAAATAACATACATACAGTGCCCGTCTAAAGTCCCAACACCCGCCCCCCAACCTATTATATGAATTATAAAACTAAAATTAATAAAATTTTAGGAAACCGAACTAAGCCACATACATAACGCGGACAGCCGCCATTTTGTAAAATAATTTTAAATGGGATCATAGGGCAAGTAATAACTCATTCGGAAGCTATCTTCAATTCCTTTTCAACGACATCAACAACATTAAAATATTACTACTGATTCATGAGCTTCAACCAAAAAACGCCAATTAATGTTTTGAGACAACACGAGTACGGGTAAAGATTCTACTTAATACGAGTCGATACCTTATTGTGTGGTATCCACTGATCAAAGATTATTACGTTTATTACACGTGACAACCTCCAGTACACTTTCTTAGGAAACAATTACCTAGTTTTACGTACATAAACTTGTTGGACAAAACACCTTAATAGAAGGCTATAATTTCAAACTTTCCTTTTCGCCTTATTATACACAATATTACGAATCTTTTACTAGTTACGTTATTTATCTTGCTCTTGAGCCCCTTGTAACAAAATTTCTCAAGCTTTAACTATTTATTTGATTTGGATTAAGTTATACATTTTTAACCCTAATGTTGAACAACTTAATATATATTCAAGTACTTTTGGTTGCCTATACCCTTTTACCTACCAAATTCTAACTTTACAAAGCTATTGTAAAAATTTCTAATCTCCTACTTTTGTTTAACACACATTTGGCCAGTTGATAGATAACACTCTTTTCTTTTCATAAAAGTTTTGAATTTTATTAGCATCCTCATTAAATAACTTTCTGAATTAATTTCATTCTTCACAAGAGGGATATTTAAAAAGGAATTGTTTTATAAAGGAAAATCGTTTATACTCGAGAATCCAGAGTACTAATTGTTTTCTTTGCCTATTGCGGTTTCGAAGGGTACCATTCATACAACAGAATGATGAGGTTGTCGTCTATTTGAAAATCTCCGATACTCCTTAGCTGCGTACCTTGAATTCCCATTTGCGAACCCATAAATAAAATGAATGTCGGCTTGTTCGCTATTTGTAAATGTAAACGGCATGTTACACTAATTAAAAGCTGGCAAATCAAATGAAATAACTTTTTGAACTTAAAAACAATAATTAATAAATAATAGTGAAATTATTCAAGATGAAGCAAGTGTTTTTAAAAAGTCAAACTGTCGTTTCAAAAT
>JARFJB010001126.1:20000-25000 GCA_036346205.1 Vesta saturnalis | reverse complement strand
TGTTTTACAAACTCAAATTTGAAACTCATGGTTGGTGACTAAATTTATTACCAAAATTGACTATTTTGAATATACTCATACTATGGGACCATATACGGTAGCACTTACTAAAATCTCACCCAGACGATCATTTAAACTTTAACATTTTTTTTGATAATGTCATAACTACCAATCGATCTTTACAGTGTCCTCGAGAGGTCGATACCTGGTCTGGAAAATTGGTGGCGTGGATCCCAAATTGTTCTTTTACATTTATTAGTTATTAATTTTCTTAGACACCGTTTTTTTAAGTTTTTTTATTAGTATAAATTCTTTTTTTTATATTAACAGTACTGAATAAAATTAATCCGACTGTGTTGAATACGATTATATATATATATATATATATATATATATATATATATATATATATATATATATATATATATATATATTTAATTAGATATTTTATTTATTAAAATATTATTTCCAATATACATAGGTAATTATATAGTATACATTAACTTTTGTGAGTATAAATACAAGTTCTGAAAAATATAAAGAAAACAAATATTAATAAAAAGTATGACCTCCACGTTGGTTGATCACAGCTCTGCACCTATTGTTCATAGACAAAATAACGTTGTCAATATCTTCTTGAGGTAACCGTAGCCATTCTGTTGTCAGAAGCTCCCTGATTCTAAAAGCATTGTGAATACTACCTATATGCGATGTGATTGTCCTTTGAAGCATGTCCGCATATGCTCTATCGCATTTAGGTCCGTAGATTGTGCTGTACATGGCAACACTTCAATTAGTTCATCGTTGAACCAGCTCGTCATAATACGTGCGACATGTGGACGAGCATTGTCATGCATTAAACGAAAATTTTCTCCAACAACACAAGCAAATTGGCGCACAGTAGGTTGAAAACATTATCCAAATACTGCTGAGCTATCATTTAAGTATTCGGAAAAATGAGCTAGGTTCTACCGCCAAAAATTATTCCATCCATGCCATTACAGTGCCACCTCTGTAACTGTGCACTTTTGTGACGTGTTTCAAACGTTCAGCAGTTATAACTTCAATGTGTTCGTTATCAATAGCAGTTTTTTTGCGAGGCACAGAGTGTTTAAATGTGCCAAAATGTTCGAAATTTTGAACCACACGTCTTATTGTATCTGCTGATGGTCGGGGTCGCTCAGTATAGCGTTCGATAACTGTTCTCACTGTTCGTTTTACAACTCTATGAAATTCTCCGTGAATTAGAATTAAATTCAAATAATCTGTATTAGAATATTCAAGTCGAGCCATTTCATCAAGAAAAACACAAACTGTCATCAATTTTATTAAATTATTGACTACAAAAGAAAAACAAAATTAATAAGCATCTTTATCGTGTAATGATGCGCTGATAATATTATTACCTCCGCAGTAAAAAGTTTTTCGATTTACTCATAAAGTATTAAATTTTACACTTATGTTGTATATCGAATTTGAAAAATTACTTTTGAATCACAAAATCTCAATTTTTATAATTTTGCAGTAACTTTTTCAAATATTTTTTTTATTTCAATTCTCAATTATTTGGTTTCCATGGTGACCACGAACAAGGAATACTAGATTTAAGTATGTAGCTCATTTTTTCACAAATTTTAAAATTGGGACTTTTTGATAATAAGTATGAAACTGTTACGTTTAGGCAAATAAAGTTTTAAACAAACTTACCTTAATTTTTGACGTTAAATCGATCTGAGTAATAAAAAATAGGGGTTTCATTTGATTTTTTTGAGTAACTTGCATTTTTTGATAGTCAAGTTTAGGCATTCATAATTTTATTTTTATGAAAAATACACATGTCATTTTTTGCAGACTGTTGCAATAAACCTTTGTCTACAACACCTCAAAGTTTTATTCAAATTGTTTGACAGAAACAGAACAATTAACGAGTTATTACTAAGACCGTATCTGTCAATTTTTTTTAGAAAAATGTTTTTTTTTGAAAACGACTGAAATTTCGTATCTAGTTTATTTAACAAACTTACCTTAAAATTCGACATAGGATCCAAAAATGTATTAATATACGGGGTGTTCCATTTAAAAGAAGTGGTACGAACGTGAAAATATTTTAGACGAGTTAGTCCTAACATCATTACCCTGTGACCAAATTTTCAAAATTATAGTAAGTTTGGTTTAGCAGATACTCATAGGATCAGCTCCCAAAGGCAGATCCTGTATGTTAATAATGTAGCTGGTTTCTAACAATACTAATTTAACGTGGTAGCACTAAACAAAAAATGAATTTAATAAAGAACAATTTTGATTAATAAACGTAACCAGTTACTATGTAGTTCAAAATTAAGATAAAATTAATCTACAATGCGTTAGGATTAGTAAGCGAAATTCAAGGGCGAATATACCTACTTCGGAGTAAAGCTTTGGTTAAATCTACCTCTTAATTGAAACAAATAATAACTCAACATTAAATCTATAAGTGTTGATTAAAACTTGAATTTGGTGAACAAAGTTACTCAATTAATTTTAAATAGTCCAGTTACGTTTAAATAAATAAATAGAAATTGGGCAATTTTACTCAGCTGAATTCTTGCGCAGACCTTTTTTGTCATTATGTTGGGAAAACAAAGAAATCACTGGAGCATTTTGAATATCACATAAAGGTCCGGATTTTAGTTTTGAGAATTACCCGGTTACTATGCTGTGCGATTAAAAAGTTATTGTAAAGTTGTAGCTAATAAAATTCACTACAAGATTGATGCTTGAATTTTTCGTGCGATTAGGTTCTAATATAAAGAAATGGCGTTAATCTATATAATAGCGCGGCGCAAGTTTCACTTTTGCGATTATAGTCATGATGTAAATAAACCAGGTGCAGCAATCCCAAAGATGCGCAGTAGTTTGAGCAATTAAAAATTTATCCAACATACAAAAAACTACATGCGCATACCAAAATTGGAAAAGGGAATGTAGTAACACATTTTCTTCCTGCACGCTATTATTGGATGCGATACCACATCTGCGATATTCCTCAAAGGCAAAGTTCAAACGTTTAAAATGTTTGAAAAAAAACCTGTATTGCATCGCATAGCTGACATGTTCCAAGATAAAACCTGCATCCCCGACAAATTATTTGAAAGCGGAATAAATTTTCTCCTGGCGGTATACAATGCTCCAAAATTTGAAAAAAGGCATTGATAATTTCCGGTAAAGATTAATAGTAACATTATCACGATTTGATGTAATTATGTCTTATCTGGCGTCGCTGCCGCCTTTCAGTGAAGTATCTCGGTAGAACATCCATCGAGTCTACTACCAAGTAGGGTTAAGAGAAACGGATCTAGAACCTAAAGGTTTCCATTACAAATGGCTCAGGTAAGTTAGAATTCAACTTGGTACAAGAGGAACAGATAAACACAATTTTTTGTATTTGCAAGAAGGGGAGTGATGCAAAGTGTAGCTGCAGGAAGGTCGGATTAAAATGTGCCGCAATTTTTGGTCAATGCCAGGGCCTTGCGTGCCTTTACCCTTCGCCTACATTATAAGCAGGATTCGACGATGAAGTGTGCTAACTTGAAGATGTTTCTGAGATGACAGCAGAGACCGATGGTGACGATGAAACGAAAAGGAATCCGAGGCGAAAAACGTACGTAGCGAAGAGGACTAATAATTAACTGCATTATTTTATAAATGCCCTTCAATAGTAATCATACCGTAGCGCAATTAACGTTGGAAAGTGCATTCACCGCCTTGCGCTCAATTTATACAATAATACGCCTTTCACCTTTCATCGCTGATATCTCAAAATGTATTTTGGCTGGATTTTCTACCCAACTATATAAGGACAAAATAAAGGTCTGTGCAAAAACTCAGCTCAGTACCCCAAATTCCGTATGAAAATCTTAACGTGACTGGAGTAAAACGTATTTTTATATTCAACAAACGCAAATCTCTAGATCTTTTTTTAAAACATTTAAAACGTGTAACACCGTCGAAAATTGGCTATAGACTTTTCACGAAAATAGTATTTTTCTTGTATGCTTCGCGAATAATAATGTAAGACATGTTTTATACGTATTTGTAAATCACATACTTTTAACCGTTTAATATTCGTAAACTACATTTATTCATTTTCAACACGTTAGAGCAGAACGGGGTTGTTATTTAACTACAAATGCGATTTAAAATTCCATTTGAAATAAAATTATCATATCAACTGTTAATATGTAAATTTTGCATTGAATTATGCCAACGGGTACCGTTTGAGTAAAACTTGAAAACAAAACTACTTAAAAACAACCGTCATAGTTAGCCCTATGACAAAACTGTAAATATCATTGGTACATCTATATCTATCTACAAGATAACATGAATTTCAAATTATGCAATGGACAATCGAAACATATTTGCATTTTTAATTTTTGCATCTATACTTGAACTTAATTTTATGATTTTCGGGCGGAAATAGAATGGTTGTTAAAATATTTCGTCTTCATTACGAACGATGGGTAATCAGTTTTACAGTTCACCATCAAGTGTCATTGACAATTATTTTGTAATGAAGTAGTTAATCTTGCTGGAAAATTATATATATATATATATATATATATATATATATATATATATAATATTTTTTTCCATATTTTTAAAAAAAAATTTTTGTTTAAAAAATGATTTGCTAAAAAATTTTTTTTCAAATTGCAACCCAATTTTTTATTGCATTTTATTACCCTTACAATTCTAAACATTTGTCATGTAGCATGTGCTATACCTAAGTCCAAGCGTTTTGGAGTTATTCGCATTCAAAATTTAAAATTGAAAAAGATCATGAAAAAACGAAAATAAAATAATTTTTAAGTTTATTATATCGAAAACAAAGATTCGTAAACTTAAAAAAATTTTAATTCAGCAAATGTTGAAATGTCCTCCGTTAGTCAACTGAAATAGCCTAATCGATTTCAAATTCATTAATTTAACAGTTTCGGGCGTTTTCGACGTATTTCTTG
>JARFJB010001126.1:0-15000 GCA_036346205.1 Vesta saturnalis | reverse complement strand
AATGTTAAAAATACTTAATTAAATGTGATATAGTTATTTTGTGTAACTTGAGAAGATTTCTTGAAAAAAAGTACATTTCTGTAAAATATTTGATTATATAAATTATGGATCCTGCTGAATACGATTGATGCTTGCGTTATTTTTCAGAAAATGCAATTCATAGTGGAATTTGTTATTCTACGTCTAATTATATATATATATATATATATATATATATATATATATATATATATATATATATATATATATATATATATATATATATTATATATATATATATATAATATATATATATATATATATATATATATATATATATATAATTTATATATATATATAATATGTTTTGATAAATGTTTTAGTTATTCCAATAAGAGTTGGTTTAAATGCCTAATTTGCTAGATACACTAACAAGTTAGATCAATCAGTACACACATTTTTATAGATGTTGAAAATGAAAGTAAAACGGCAGGTAACAGATTATTTGACTAGCTCGGTGGTACAGAGGCGTGTTTTTGAATTTAAAAATACTGAATGTTGTCGTATTGTCGAAAGTTGCAACTAAAGGTACGTCGTAATTAGAATAAGGTTAAGTAAAAGGGCGCCGGACTGTTATTAAGACGATATCGGTAAGAATACACATGGGCACACGTGGATAAATCAATCTTAAATCTTATTAACTCAAGTTTAATTACTGCTCATTTTCAAAGCTCTGTCATTAATTGAACCCAACTGATAATAACACATGAACTAGATAAACGTCATTTTTCTTAAACGTTACATTAAACAAACAACATATTTAATAAAACTAAAAAATGTATGGTCCTGATAGCTTCAATTGCGGGTAATTACCACTGGTTACTTTTAAAATGAATCAATAAAAAAAATAATGAAATCAAAATTTAGCTCTCAATTAATTCTTTTGGTTGGAATAATGAAATTACCACTCTTCGTAAATTATTGCTTTCGCTGGTCGGGAGGAGAAAACAAATTAACACCTTAAAATTCAATTGATCGTTCGTCTGTATTCTAAATATATCTCAAAAGCACACAAATACATAGATTTATTTACAATGGTTTCGCTTTGATTTAAAATCTTAAATACTGAAAACAGGGACATAAAATGGTCAACCTTGTAAGCGTACAAGTGGCCTTTAATTTTTAACTTCGGAAACAGAATTATCTAAATATGAATAAATTCAGCACAATATGTAAACAATTGGACACTAGAAATAAATTTCACCATGCGAAATGTTCATATACATAAATTTAAAGTACATGTAATTAAATACTAAAAAAAAAACAAAATACCAAAGATATCGCAAATAAAAGTAGTTCGTCAACCCTTAAATTGAGATGACGTGGCATCAAATTCCGCAAAAATAACACCATAACAAAAGACTGCGTTTATCCGCTCATCAATAAATAATTTCCAGTTTACAAACAAAGATATGGTAAAGCATTCACAATAACGAAATATTGCGTTACCTTCTCCACCGGTAAACGAACGGCTCAGGATACCAGGAATGAACGTCTACACAAATGTTCCACCAAATGGGTGCTTTTAGTTCAACTTCTAGGTTCGTCCTAGTTATTAAAGGCATGAAAGCTCACAGATCAATCTATTACTCAAGAAAGTCAGATCGAGAATCGTGCAATTAATCTCCGTAATATTGTACCATCTTTCTTAACATGAAAAACCGCTGACTCTGTTGCACGACTCAATGCAAATTGTCGTCCACAATTTATTCTAAACGATAATGATAATTTTTAACCTAATGGACTGAGATACTATACTGTGGAAAAAAACGGCGTCAATTACTAAAGCGACAAGTAAAATTAAAATCAACAGCCCTTGCAAACAAACAAACCAAGGTTATCTCATCCTACAATTTAAATCGACTTTCCTTATCTACAACTTTTTTATTTTAACGAAACCTTTAAAAATTAAACAAAACTAATTTACATAACTTAAAATTTCCTAATTCAATTAATTAATCCAAATATATATAATTGAATATCAGAAATCAAATCTAAATGGCAATACGAAAAGTTAATTCGAAAATCTATTGTTACTTGTTTGATGAACAAAAAAAAACTTTCGTTAAAATTGAGGCATTAAAAAAAGAATAAAAAGAAAAATACGTACTATATATATATATATATATATATATATATATATATATATATATATATATATATATATATATATATAGAGCGTTCAAATACACATGACAAATATTGGATTTACGGCCGTGTTCTGTTATTGGCTATTTCATTTTCGTTTGAAGTCTTGGAATACAATTAAGTTGTAAAACGTAACTATTTGTTTACTTAGACCTCCTGTTGGGTATCGTGAATACATTAAAATCGATCGTTGTACAGTATAATTTGAAATTTTAAATAATAAAAAACAAAAAATGTTGATTGAAATTTGTAGCAGTTAATTTATTTAGAATTTTTGTAAGAGGTTATTCCATACTTATTTTTGCTGATGAGTACACGGAATTTTAAGTACCATTTTGAACACCACTATTCTTGCGTGTGGTGTGTGATTGCGTGTGCGTGTGGGTGTGCGGTGCATGTGTTTGCGTGTGTGCGGTGTGTGTGAGTGTGTAGTGTGAGCGTGCGTGTTGGTGCGTGCGTGTGCTGTTGTATGTGTGTGGTGCAATGTGATTTGTGCGTATGTATGCGTGTGCGGTGTTGCGAATCGCGTGATGTTGTGCGTGTGCGGGTGCGTGTCGTTTGCGCGTGCGTGTCGTGTACTTTTGGTTGCGACTGTGTCTGTGTGTTGTGTGTGTGTGTGTGTGTGTGTGTGTGTGTGTGTGTGTGTGTTTTTGTGATCGTTAAATTTTGTTATGTGTGTTTCGGTTTTGCGTTTTGTGCGGTGTGTGCGTGTGCGTGTATTGTGAACGTTTGTGTGTTGGTGTACGGGTGGAGTGCATGCGTGCGTTCGTGCGTTCATGCACTCGAGCATTCGTGCGTTCGTGCATCCATGCGTCTGTGCGTCAGTGTGTCTGTGCATCCTTGCGTCCGTAGGCTGAGCGTCCTTACGTCCGTGCGTCCGTGGGTTCGTGCGTCCGTGCTTCCGCGCGCCCGTGCGTTCGTGCGTCCGTGCGTTCGTACATTGGTGCAATAGCGTATTCGGTGCGTTCGTGCGTGTGTGCGTGTATGTGTGTGTGCGTGTGCTTTCGTGTGCGTGTGTGCGTGCATGCTTGTCTGTGCGTGTGTGCATGTGTACTGTGTTCTTGTGCGTGTGTGCGTTTTGTGTGTGTGGTGTGCGTGTGTGCGTATGCGTGCGTGCATACATGCGTGCGTGCGTACGTGCTCGTACGTATGTGCGTGCGTATGTGCGCGTGTTAGTGTGCGTGTGCAAGTCCGTGTGCGTGTGCGCGTGCGTGTGCGTGCGTATACGTGTGCGTGTGCGTGTCCGTGTGCGTATGCGTGTGAGTGTGCGTGTGCTTGTACGTGTGCGTGTTCGTGTGCGTTTGTGTGCAGGTTGTAACAACCTTTTTTTGTGGTTGTATTAAAAAGTACGTTAATCTAAGATCATTAATTTATTTGACGTAAAATTAGAGGAGTTTTTAATTATTTACATGTAAAATTGAGAAAGGCAACTTAAATTGCATTTCCTAGAACATATATTTTGGGTGTAATATTACATAAATAGTTATAGTTCCTTTCTTTATAAATTGGACTGATCATTGTATTTCGCGCAATGCGTGACAACTTCTTGAGGGGGGGCACTTACAGAAGCAATTCTGAAAGCCTCTATTTTTTCTTCACTTGCTGCTGAATGTTAAAGCAGAAGACATTGTTATAATGGTTTTTACTTAATTTTTAAGGCGCTTATTTGCTTACTTACTTTGATTTGGTACTTTTATAAGTCACTATATTTTTAATCTCAAATGACTCTTAAGTTACTTATTTACGCAAGTTTCTCTTCATTCAAATAATATCATCTTAAAATGCAATTTTAATAAAATAAAACATCAAGAATACAATAAGTTTAGTGGATTGAAAATTTCTTCAAATACATAGTTGATCGCGTTGTTACAAGAATACGCAAGGAAGATGTAGAAACGTTTTTATACTGGTTGACCGTTCCGTATCCATAATTAAACACTGGAAACTGTCTATAAGAAAATCATTATACTGAGGTATTTATGTGGTGAATTTTTTATTTTTTAAGCTTAGCTTTAAAACCTTTTCTTTCCTCTCCTTAACCATCCATATATTGGGTAAATAAAATTAATTGCACATTGTTAATTTTTCATACTTATAGAAAGTTTTTATTGATCATTATTTAGGTTTTGTTATTCCTTTGACAAAGATAACATGGCGCTCGAGAATTCATTTAATTATATATTTTTTTATAAATTTTTACATTGTTTTTTATTAATTAGAAAGGAAAATAATTAAGCAGGAGAACAAGCCGCATTTCATGTGTTTAACAAGTCAATATAGTAGAACCTCCTATATTTAATCTACCGATTATGGACGAGACGGCATATAATTAGTGGTGAAAGGTTAGTATTTCAATTTGTTAAATAATTTGTATTTAGGGAAAACTTTGCCCAACTTCCTTATTTATTAATTATCTGGTTCAGATTACATCATCATTGTTAAGGATATTACATTTGGCATTTAATCAATGTACAAATTACATCACCGTATGAGTTTTTATTAAGCTTGAACTTTATTAGAACATTTAAATTTTCTAAAACTTACACCACCACAATATTTTTTATTATACTGGCGCGGGCTAGCAGGGACTTTGAAATAATTTATTACTTTGTTATTTTAATCACTTTATATTTGATTTTTATTACATTTGTGTTAATGTTACACTGGGGCTCGAAAAAGAGACCTGATTTGCTGTTGTTTCTAATGCTAGTTGTTTTCACTTTTGTTTTGATTATTAAGAGTTGACCAATTTAAGGAGTGTTACGATTTATTGTTTTACGCTTGGTACTTTTATGTGTTTTTATAAGGAAATGTATTGATTGTGTTATATAATATTTTTACGATGTCAACTGTAAATTATTTAGTTGATGTTTTATATAGTGATGAGTTATTAGTAGAATTACAGTTCAGGAATGTAAATGGAGCGGAAGCGTTGACTGTAGTAGAGAAGCGTAAACTTTTAAGACGAATATTAAATGCAGAAAAGATCAATCCAAATTTATTTGATTCATACAATCGAATTAAATCAAACAGTAGAATTGGAATTATTGAAGAAAAACTTAATCAAATTCATCTTCGATTAAACTTTTTAAACATAAGCCCTCGAAATCAGAATATCTTAGGCTACACACGTTTAATTCATATTTTGAAACGCTTAAATTATACTACTTTTGATAGTGAATTTTATATTTACATGATCAATTGTTGACTTTATGTAACGAATCGTTAGAATTAATTGAATCCATAAATGAAAATATTGAATTAAATAATGATGTTTCAAATTTAGATACTTCTAATATTTCGATGTCACAAAACGACCTGTTAATACTTCAGTTAATATTCCAGAAGATTTTTCCAAATTAATAGATAACTTACAAATTTCTAAAGGTTCTGTTCCTGTTATAAATTAAATTTAAAGTTTAATGGTAGTGAGAAAGAAGTTTTTACTTTTATTCAAAGATGTGAGGAGCTAAGATTGCTCGAAATATTTCTAGGAAGGAGATGCTTTTATCAGGTGTTGATTTATTTGCAGGAAAGGTTTAGTTTGGTATAGGGCAATTAAACCGTTTTACATACTTGGGATGATCTTATTACTAAATTAAAGAGTGACTTTTTACCGGAAGGACATGACGAAGTTTCGTTAGAGGATATTAAAAATCGTAAACAGGCTTTTGATGAAATTCCAACCCTTTTTATTTCTGAAATGGTTAATTTATTTTCTCAATTAGAGATTCCTCCTTCGGAAGGTGAACAATTAAAGATTATAATGAAAAATTTACAACCTTGGTTCGCTACTCAATTAGCCCTTGTTAGTGTAAATGATATTTTTCATTTAATAGATTTGTGTAAAAAATTACAAGTGAAAGCTCAGAATTCTAAATTAAAATTTAATTCATATTTAGATTCACAAAGACAATCTGATTATAAGCCTTCTTCGGCAGTGAAACAAAATATTAAACCTAAGGTCCATTTTTCAGGTATTAAACCAAAAAATATGAATTCTACTTTTACTGCTACAAAAATTAATACAGCAAAGTCTTCAACAACATGCTTTAAATGTAGACAGTTGGGATGATAGAATCTTTTGTTTTAGATGTAGTTATTTCAATGTTACTTTTTCTAATTGTCCGAGGTGTAAATTTTCAAAAAACTGGTAAAAGGAAAGTGTTCCGTTAGTCGACACATTTCTTATGATTTTTCAGAGGCTGACAAGCATGTTTTTAACGAATGGTTGATTACTGTTAAGGAATTTTTTGGAACTCCGAAAAATTGTTCTAAATTTGTTGAGAAGAATAATGATGTTAGACCTTTTATTAATGTTAGGATTTTTAAGGAGAATTTTATTGCTTTATTAGAAAGTGGAGCTAACGTAACAATTTTAGGTAAGCCTGCTTTGTATTTGATTGATAAATATGATTTAAAATTAAATAGGAATTCGCCTTTTTCATCATTGGTTATTGCTGATGGTTCTTCACAATCCATTTTGGGGAGTGTTGATTTATCTTTGACTATTAATGGTATTACTAAAACTATTTCTGTTATTGTTTCTGAATTTATTACTACTGCAATTAGGTTGGGGGTAGATTTTTGTCGTTTATTTGAAATTAAAGCTGATTTTGGTGAAAATTCTTTTTGCAAACTCTGCGGAGACAACTTTTTCTATGATTAAGAGTATTGATGATCTTAATAATGATCAAGTTTTGAATTAAATCAAGTTATTGACCTTTTAAAACCTTATCAACTACAAAGTTAGGTAAGACAAATAAAGTTTTTCATTCAATTAATACTGGTGATGCAGTACCAATTAAACAACGTTATTTTCCATTATCTCCTGCTATGTTGGAGCATGCGAACAGAGAAATTGATGATATGTTAAGCAAGGAATTATTAAACCCAGTTCTTCCCCTTGGAATTCTCCAATGGTTTTAGTTAAGAAGAAGTCAGGTGATTTTAGAGTTTGTTTTGATGCTAAGAAATTAAATTCTGTTACAAAAAAAAATGCTTACCCTTTACCTTTTTTAAATGATATTTTGGATAAATTAAGAGATGCTCGTTATTTAACTTCAATTGATTTAAAGAAAGCTTTTTGGCAAATTCCTTTAGACGTTGAGAGTTTTGAAAAAACTGCTTTTACTGTTCCACGTAGAGGATTATCTGAGTATACTGTTATGCCCATGGGACTTACAAACGCACCCAGTACATTACAACGATTTATGGATTCCATTTTAAGACATGATTTATCTCAATCAGTTTTTGTTTATTTAGACGAAGTTATTATTTTTTCAGGTGCTTTCAAGGAACATGTTGATATTTTAACGGAAGTTTTTAAAAGGCTTAAGGATGCCAATTTAAATATTAATTTAGATAAATGTGAATTTTGTAAACCTCGTTTATCATATTTAGGCTTTGTTATTGATAAGAATGGTCTTCACACCGATCCTTCAAAGGTGGAAGCTATTACTCAATTTCCTTAACCACATACTTTTACAGAAGTTAAACGTTTTATTGGAATGTGTTCTTGGTATAGACGTTTCATTCATGATTTTTCCACAATTTTAGCCCTGATTAATAATTTATTGAAAGGTAAGAAGAAATCTCAGAAAGTTTTATGGAATGACGAAGCGAATGATTCATTTTTAAAAATTAAATCTTTATTAGTTGATGCTCCTATTTTAGCGAGCCCTGATTTTTCTAAAACATTTTATTTACAATGTGATGCATCTAATTGTGGAGTTGGATGTGTTAATACAAGGAGTAGAGAGGAGGAAGTTGTTATTGCCTATGGTTCTCGTACTTTAAACAAAGCCGAGCAAAATTATTCTATTACAGAACGTGAGTTACTTGCAGTTATTTTTGGTATTCAAAAGTTTAGACCTTATATTGAACGGTACCCATTTTAAAGTTATTACTGATCATCATTCATTGATTTGGCTCAATAATTTAAAAGATCCTTCTGGTAGATTAGCTAGATGGAGTGTTAAACTTCAACAATTTGATTTTGAAGTTCTTCATCGTAAAGGTAAATTAAATGTAGTTCCTGATGCACTTTCTAGAGCACCTTTGGAAGTTAGTTCTTTAGAATTTTCTGTTGTCGATTTAGACGATTGGTATAAGAAAATGTTAGCCAACGTTTCTAAAAATCCTGAATTATTTCCTGATTGGAGAGTTGAAGATGATAAACTCTACAAATTTATTTCTAATGATTTAAACATCGAATCGAATTTAGTGGAATGGAAATTAGTTGTTCCGAAATCTTTAAGGAAAGATATTTTACGAAAATTTCATGATGATCCTACATCATCACATTTTGGGGTTTTTAAAACTTTTTCAAAAATTAAAGAATTTTATTACTGGCCAAAAATGAAGTCATCTATTTCCAAATATATTAGGAATTGCAATGTTTGTAACCGAAGCAAGTCTTCACAATTTAATCATTATGGTTTTATGGGTAAAGAGAAAAATGTTTCTTATCCCTTTCAATGTATTTCTATTGATTTAGTGGGTCCTTTTCCTAGATCGAAGAGTTGAAACACAGTTTTATTAGTTATTTGTGATTGGTTTACTAAATTTGCTTTGATTCACCCTATGCGCAGTGCTACTGCTAAAAGTATTTGTCAATATATTGAGAATTATGTATTTCTAGTATACGGTGTTCCTCAAATTTGTATGGTGGACAATGGTCCTCAATTTAAAAGTTCACAATTTAAAAATTTAATGAGTTCTTACAAAGTTCAATCCGTTTGGTTTAATGCAAGTTATCATCCACAAGTAAATTTTGTTGAGAGAGTTAATAAAGTAGTAGGTACTGCAATAGATCTTATATTCAAGATGATCACAAGGAATGGGATGTTGAAATTCACAAAATTGCCATGCTATTCGTAACGCTGTTCATGAGTCTACGAAATTTTCACCTTCCTTTTGGCGTTTGGTCGGACAGTTCCTATTTCTGGAGATTTTATGGTCGACTAAAGGATTTCAAAGAGGATGATTTATTTATTACTAACCGTGAACAATTAGTTCAAGATTTAAATGAACTTTAACCCATTTTTAAACATGTTAAACAAAATTTACATGCAGCTTACGAAAGAAATTCAAAATCTTACAATTTGCGAGGTCGTTCGTTGAAATTAAATGTTGGCGATTTGGTTTGGAAAAAGAATTTTACTTTATCTGATGCGACTAAAAATTATAGTCAAAAGTTAGCTCCAAAATTTATTGAAGCAAAAGTTATTGAGGTGGTAGGTCCAACTACGTACCGATTGGCCACCCCTATTGATAATAAACCCTTAGGTGTTTTTCATGTTAAAGATTTAAAACCACATTAGTTCTTATTTTTTCGAATTCTTTTTAATTATTTTTTATTTTAGTATTTTTACATTCTGGTTTTCTTATTTATATTTTTTAATTATTTTGATAATTTTTCAAAATAATTTTATTTTTGCTTATTTCGCACATTATTTTATTTTATATTGTTGTGGCTTTGCAAACCACTTATTATTTTTTACATTTGTTAGCATGATGGTTGATATTTAGATCCCATTGTGCGATTGAATTCCGACTTTGTGGGACATTAGTTCTCAGGCAGATTATCTTCTTTATTGGATTTACAATTTGCTATTGTTACAATAGTAAAATTGAAGATAACTATTTTGAGTTTACCTCTGATCGTTAATTTGACGTGTAAAACTCATAACCATGGATAAGAAAACTAGTAATGCTTCTATACATTTTTATTTTTGATTGATTTAGTTATTTTGTTTTTCCTGATTTGTGTAGTGTACTATTCTTGGACGGTGCTTGAGGACTTCGGTTCGCCTCGTGTCAACCTCGATTAGTTCACTTCCTGATTATGACGTTTTGGTAGTTTTAGGAGGGGTTGTTGTGTTCGTAAGAGTGCATCATCTTTCTCTTTGCTATCTACCTAGATTTCGATTTATTTATAAAACGTGCGTGTTAGTTAGGGTATGTTGAGTCTTGGACGAACTGTGGAACAACATGAAACCTGAATCTCGTGAAGGGTGAGGGCCTCTTGTTCTCCACGACGAAGCATCCTGAGCTAATTTCCAAGAAAATAGTCGTATCTTGGTTTACCGATTTTGACTCACTTATCGAACGTGACAGTGGTAGTTGTTTATGTACCTAGGAGGCTTGGTTTGAGACCACCGGGGTAGGGTAATTGAACCGCTCTTTCTCGACCTCAATCTCGCGATTATTTATTGTTAGTCCGAAAGGATTTTTTTTATTTTATCTCGAGTAGAGTGGCGTTTAGCCTTATTTTTATAAAGTTGCACGATGACCGTTTCGGGTTCTCTGCCCACTGTCCCTTCAGGTCATGGTAGGTTACGGTTTCCGTTCGTTTTTCCTTAATTCAAATTTTTTACCGGATACTCATTTTTGCTCTTTGATGGTGGTTTGCTTCACTAACCCCACCAGTTAAAGTTTTTACTTTATTTAAGGTTTCGGGTCCTTGATTCTCGACTAGTGGCGTGTGCGGGTGGTAGCGCGTCATTAGCTTTTTGGTGTTGCGAGGGTCTTTCCTGACCGACTCACCACATTTTCCGTACTTTTCGTACATTTTCTTGTTATTTTTAAATATTGCTTATATTTTAATTAGCTTAACATTTTGTATTTTTAAATTTTAATAATTTCATTTATTAGCTTAGTGTTTGGAATCTCCGCTTTGGTGATCTCCGAGTCCAAATTTTAGGAGGGTGTGTAACAACCTTTTTTGTGGTTGTATTAAAAATACGTTAATCTAAGGTCATTAATTTATTTGGCGTAAAATTAGAGGAGTTTTTAATTATTTACATGTAAAATTGAAAGGCAACTTAAATTGCATTTCTAGAACATATATTTTGGGTGTAATATTACATAAATAGTTATAGTTCCCTTTCTTTAAAAATTGGATGATCATTGTATTTCGCGCAATGCGTGACAACTTCTTGAGCACTTACAGAAGCAATTCTGAAAGCCTCTATTTTTTCTTCACTTGCTGCTGAATGTTAAAGCAGAAGACATTGTTATAATGGTTTTTACTTAATTTTTATATTTGGTGCCATCAGAATTTTGGTGGTAAGTTATTTTTTAATTCATTATATTTAAAGCTTAAGCATTTTCTCTTTCCAGGCACTCACGTACACTCATTCTAGTACTTATATTATTCCATTATACTCACTTAAGGCACTTATTTACTTACTTACTTTGATATGGTACTTTTATAAGTCACTATACTTTTAATCTCAAATGCAAATGCAATTTTAATAAAATAAAACATCAAGAATACAATAAGTTTAGTGGATTAAAAATTTCTTCAAATACATAGTTGATCGCGTTGTTACAATAATACGCAAGGAAGATGTAGAAACGCTTTCATACTGGTTGACCGTTCCGTATCCATAATTAAACACTGGAAGCTGTCTATAAGAAAATCATTACACTGAGGTATTTATGTGGTGAATTTTTTATTTTTTAAGCTTAGCTTTAAAACCTTTTCTTTCCTCTCCTTAACCATCCATATATTGGGTAAATAAAATTAATTGCACATTGTTAATTTTTCATATTTATAGAAAGTTTTTATTGATCATTATTTAGGTTTTGTTATTCCTTTGACAAAGATAACATGGCGCTCGAGAATTGATTTAATTATATATTTTTTTTTATAATTTTTTTACATTGTTTTTTTTATTAATTAGAGAAAGGAAAATAATTAAGCAAGAGAGAAACAAGCCGCATTTCATGTGTGTTAAGTCAATATAGTAGAATCCTCCTTATATTTAATCTACCTATTATGGACGAGACGGCATATAATTAGTGGTGAAAGGTTAGTATTTCAATTTGTTAAATAATTTGTATTTAGGTAAAACTTTGCCCAACTTCCTTATTTATTAATTATCTGGTTCAGATTACATCATCATAGTTAGGGATATTACATCTGGCATTTAATCAATGTACAAATTACATCACCGTATGAGTTTTTATTAAGCTTGAACTTTATTAGAACATTTAAATTTTCTAAAACCTACATCACCACAATATTGTTTATTATAAGGTGTGTGTGTGTGTGTGTGTTCGTTGCGTCAGTGTGCGTGAGTCGACTTACGTGTGTTAGCGTGCGTGCGAGCGTGCTGCTGCGTGCATTGTGTTTTGCGTGTACTACTTTCTACGTGTACGCGTGCGCGCGTGCAGTGCGTGCGTGTTTGTACGTGTGCTTGTGTTGTGCGTGTGCGTTTGTGCGTGTGCGTGTGCGTCGTGCGTGTCGCGTGTGCGTTGCTTGTGCGTGTATGAATCGGTTCAACTGGCACCTTAAATTTTATGGACGTTGTGACACCTATACGTACGTAGTGGCACCATTTCGATGTGACAGTACATTTTCTCATATATCGTATACAGGTCTCAAGCCTGTACATTTTACCATTGTGCTACTTGGGCCATATATACGAAAAAATCGTGATTTTATTTAACAATGTATATCTGAAGACGGCGCGTAAAACGGGAGGTATAAGTGAAACGTCTAAGTAACACTACTGACATGGCGCCATCCAATTTGAACCACGTGCGGTGCAAGGTCAACTAGTCTTCGGTTACTCTACGGCTCCTTTTACTACTCTATTACCTGACTCAGTTATCCTTTGTAAACGTTACTTAAGCTTTTATTTTATTTACAATTGCATCTTGCTTGCAATGTTAATAGAAGCAAAGTTTTATTCGGAAGAATGTTTTTACATTTTATAATTCTTAGCTTCTGCGGCGGATATTTACGTGCAAGTAGTTAAATACATCATGCTTTTTGTTTATGTCATGTTTAGTTTTAAACTTCCGGAAGTGGTCAACAATTTTATATTTCCTATTATAATTATTAGAACCAACTTCGGATTGTTTGTGTTCGATTCCTTACTTTATGCTCAAGCAATACGTGTTTCAAAAGATGTCTTTACGATATATTCGGTATGCAATTTATTTATAGATATTTAAAAGGTTATTGAAAGATTTTTATTGCACAGTATATGTTTACGTAAAAGTAAAACAAATGTTGTAGACGTTTCGTACAATTTAGTGCTTTATACAGTTTTGTTTACAAAAATTGAATTTAAATGATATTGGTACCGGGAACAAGGTTTATCAAACCAAGTAAAACACGATACTAAATTAAAAATTATTTAATAACTTACTCTGAGTGGACATAACATGATTACGTGTAAATTTGAATAGAAACGATACAAGGTATAGCATAGATGCTCACCATTGATTTTCACCAAGTGATATCAGAATCATTATTTATGCATCAATCTCGTTGGAGAAACGTCTCAATCCAATAAGTGAATTTTGTGCATTGTTCGTGACCATATGGATTTTGACCAAGAGATGTCAAAATTATTATTTATGCACCAATTTTTTTGGAAAAGCACACCAAAGGTAAATTTTATGCTTTCTTCGTGGCATATGAATTCTAACTAAAAGATGTGAAAAGCGTGATTTGTGCATGATTTTGTTGAAAAACGTCCCAAAGCTTTATATCGATGTCCAGTAGGTAAATAAATTTCATTTTCCGTGACCATTTGGATTATGGCGAGGAAATGTGAAAATCGTTATTTGTGCACAAATTCAATTGAAAAATCGTCCAAAAGCATTGCGTCATTGCCCAATAAGTGAGTTTAATTTTCCGTTACCAAGTAGATTTTGCTCAAGAGATGTCAGAATCGTTATTTATGCAACAATTGTTTTTGTGCTTTTTTTGTGACCATGTGAATTTTGACTAAGACATGAAAATTGTTATGTATAAAAAACTTATCAATTCATTGCAGCGATAGCTAATCCCTTTAGAAAAACGTCTGAATGCCCAATGAGTGAGTTTTTAAACTCTATGTATTTTTTCTGACCATACATAAACCAATTTTCTTAAAAAAAAACGTGCAAAGTCCTCATTAACCAATAAGCTAATTTATAGTATTAATATTGACCAAGATATGGTAAAGTCGTTATTAATGCACATTTTTCATGCGAATATGAATTTTTACTAGATGCCAAACGGTTTTTATAAAACAATTTTGTTAACAAAAATACAAAAGCATTGCCTCTGCCTAATAAGCAAATTTTATACATTTTCCATTACCATATGGAGTTTGATCAAGGGTCGTCAAAATCGTTATCTATGTACCAATTTTGTAAGAAATGCATCGCATATCAATAAGTCAATTTATTGCATTTTCCGTAATCATATGGATCTTGGCCAGAAAATGTCAAAATCGTTATTCAAACACTAATTTAATTGGAAAATTAATTAAAAAATCGTTATTTATGCAGCATTTTTTTTGGAAAACGTTTAAAAGTATTCCATTAGTTCCGAATGAGTGAATTTAGTGCATTTACCGTGAGAATTTGGATTTTGGACAAGAGATGTCAAAATTATTATTTGTGCACTAGTTTCTTCCAAAACCTTCCCAAGAAATTGCATCAGAGAGCACTAAGTAAATCTTATGAATTTTTCGTGACGATATGCATTTTGATCAAGAGTCGTTATTTATGAACCAATTTTGTTTTGGCGCCCAAAAGTATGGCATCGTTGCTCAATAAGTTATTTTAAAGATTCGACTTCATCTCAACGATTTTGATATGGCAAAATCGTTATTTGCGTACTAATATTGTTCGAAAAACGTCCTAAGGAATTGTATAGGCAAATTTAATGTAGTTGCCGTGAGCATATGGATTTTGGTGCACGTCACTGAAAGTCGCTATCTATGCAAGTTTTTTTGGAAAAACGTCTCAGACCATTGCATCGTTGCACAGTAAGTGAATTGAAAACATTCCTCTGGACGT
>JARFJB010001125.1:0-42800 GCA_036346205.1 Vesta saturnalis | reverse complement strand
ATCAAAAGTTCTATATTGTCCGCTTTTATATTACATGTAGAAACCAAACTATTTTTAGATTATGCAGCTTATAAAATAGACAACTTTCGTATTTAAACTTATCTTCTAGTTTAATGGCCAAGGAGCTATCGACCGAATACGCACTATTGGGACATGTATATTATATATATATATATATATATATATATATATATATATATATATATATATATATATATATATATATACTGTCGGATTGATTTTACGTGTCCAAGCATATAGATATTTTATCATAAAAGGCAAAAAAAGTTTAAGAAGCAAAAATACTCTACATTCAATTATTAATAATGCTACATATTCAGAAAAACAAATTACACAAAAACAACCGAGCATCGCAAGACAAATGAGTTTTTTTAATGGAACAGGCACTTTTTAATATTCTGAAAGAGGTTTAAATTCTCTTTACAATGGTACCAATAAGTTATTATTTTTTCAATTATAGTCACAATATTTTTTTAAAGTTTGTTTTTTGTATTCCTATAAATACGAACAAAAACAACAAAGTTGGAACAGTAGTCTGTAACAGATACAAACTACATTACAACATTATAACTTAGAATCACGTGAAAAAAGACAGAAACATGAGTTAGATGAAATGTTCGAAATGTCCCCCATTATTTTGAACATATAGTGTTTCTTAGTAAATTTGTGCGTGCCTTTTGTAACATGTAGGGAGTTATTTGATAGCAGACTTCAGTAGTTGGATTTATGAGATTCTCAAGGTTTTCGGGAGCTGTGGCATAAACTTCTTGTTTAACGTATCCCCAAACGAGAAAATCCAAAATCAAAAGATCGGGCGACCTGGCGGGCCAAGGTACTGGACCACCATTCGCTATCCAATCATTTTTAAACATTTGACGTAAAACATCTTTAACAACTCTCGAATTATGTGGAGGTGCCCCATCTTGCTGAAACCACATATCACACCGAATAGCTACTGGTACGTCATCCAGCAAGTCATGTAATTCATTTATAAGAAAGTTCCTGCACCTATCACCTGTAACAGTTTCTTCATAAAAATAAGGACCCATTACAAAATCATTCACAACGCCGAGCCATTCGTTAACAAAAAATTTATTTTGATATCCGCATGGTGGTAACTGTCTAGGATTTATGTCATCCTAGTAGTGGTCGTTTTTCTTATTGGATATACCATTTCTTGTAAAGCATGGCTAATCGCTCCAAACTGTGACATTAATTAAATGACAGTGATTAATCAACGATTCACAAAATGTTATTCGCCGTTGCTAGTCTCCATCATTTAGCCCTTGTACTAATTTAATTTTGTAAGGCTTCATTTTGTTCCTTTTAGGTATTGAAAGTATCTTGTAGTAGGTAAATCCTAAATCAACCACTCATTCGCGTATGGAATTCTGAGGATGCGCTCGAAAGTACGCCAAAACAACAATTTCATCATTTTCCATAACACCTCGCCGATTTATTTGCTGTACTGGTATTGCACTAAAACCGTCAGTTCTGCGTAAATTTGCTTCCAGTCTAGTAAATATTCAAGGATGTGGTTGTCGCCGCTCGGGATACAAATTTAAGTACATTGCACTTGCCTCCAGCGTATCATCACTGCACCGAATAGAAACCCTTAACATATCCATTTTTTCATCACTTGTTTAATTATTATTTGCTTGCATTGTGACAGGTAATATTACGAGCACTGAACAATAATTTAACTGTCACAAATAATGCTCTAATATTGACAATTGTTTTTCATTTGTTTTCCAAGACTACTGTTCCAATATTGTTGTTTTTGTTCGTATTTATAGGAAAACAGAAAACAAACCTTAAAAAAATATTGTGACTATAATTGCGAAAATAATAATAACTTATTTGCTACCATTGTAAAGAGAATTTAAAGCTCTCTCAGAATATTAAAAAAAAGTGCCCGTTCCATTTAACAAAAAATCATTTGTCTTGCGATGCTCTTTTGTTTTTATGTAATTTGTTTTTCTGAATATGTAGCATTATTAATATTTGAATGTAGAGTATTTTTTCTTCTTAAACTTTTTCTATCTTTTGTGATAAAATATCTATATGCTTGGACACGTAAAATCAATCAGATGATATATATATATATATATATATATATATATATATATATATATATATATATATATATATATATATATATATATATATATATATATATATATATATATACAACTTGAACCAAAACGTAACTGTTCAAGTGTACATTCTACACATAAATTATTTCTTTGTTGACGAGGATTTTTCTGGTTTGGTTGGATTGTCTATGAATGGACTGGAAGTATTAGTTTCCACATTGTTCCCGTATACTTTCTATTCCGACTTTTTTGTGTATGACTTTTCAGGTACTTTGGTGACTTTTTTGGGCTTATTTAAATATTTTGCAAATTTGGTCCTCTTGGGTGAAGTTGATAAAGTGAACGGTTTACCAGTTATTTGCAATTTTATCAATCACGGTCAATTAAATACTACCGCACCAAAATTTAGTAAGTGGGCAGTGGATTAAAAGTCATAGTTGTCATTTTGTGGTTTTTGATCAGTTTTCATACAATTTCTTTATCCATAATGAATAATAATCGGTATTCCAACTCCGAAATGGCAGATATGCACATAATGTAAGTCAGAACTTTTGGGAATTGTGCTGATGCTGTTCGTTTATATTTCCAGGCATTTCCAAATCGGAGGAAACCGAATAAAAAGACGTTTGCCAACATTGACCGGCGTCTTCGTGAAAGTAGTATATATTATCAATTTATAAAAATTCTATTCACATCGGGTTCTCACAGGTTGTTTGAATCCACCAAAGATTGGCAGTGGTAGGGGGCGAACTGCAAGAACACCAGTTTTAGAATAAAGAGTGTTGGATACAGTTGACGCTGATCCCACAACAAACACTCGTCAATTGGCAAGAGAAAATAATTCAGATCAGTCCACCATATGTAGAATTATTAAAACGGAACTCTTGCGACCTTTCCATTATCGAAAGGTACAAGCTTTGACCATTTATGATTTTCAAGCAAGATGAGGCAAGTTTCGCCAGAAATGGAACTTTTTGCTTCCATAACAATCATTACTACGATTATCAAAATCCGCGCGTTTTCATCGAAACCAATCATCAACAGCAATTCAGTGTGACTGTATGGGCTGGTATTATTGGCAATAATTTAATTGGCCTATTTTTTTTGCCATAACGTTTAAATGGTAATTCATACACCAATTTTTTGGATAACTACTACTACTATCAGATGTCCATCTGGATGTTAGGGGTCGGATGTGTTTCATGCACGATGGTGCGCCTCCTCATTTTGCACTCACTGATAGGCGGTCCTTGAATCGAACTTTTAATGTAAACTGGATTGGACGTGGAGGATCGGTTCCTTTACTTGCACGTTCACCGGATCTAAACCCTGTGGATTTTTTTCTGGGGTCGTTTAAAAGACATGGTGCCAATTACAATCATCCCCAGCAACGAATTTTTGATTGCTCTAATTTAATAAGAAATGATCCGCAATTATTTTTCAACGTACGTCAGTCAATCATGAAAAGAATTCGTAAATGCATAGCAGTCAACGATGAACAATTCGAACATTTAACCAACTAATCTGTTTGTTAATTAATACCTTGATTAACTTAATAAACTCTTTGACAACTATGACTTTTAGTCCACGGCCCACTTAAATTTTGGTGCGGTAGTATTTAATTGACCGTGATTGATGAAATTGTAAATAACTCGTAAACCGCTCACTTTATCAACTTCAACCAAGAGGACCAAATTTGCAGCAAATTGAATAACGGAGCCAAAAAAGTCACCAAAATACCTGAAAGATCACACACAAAAAGTTGGAATAGAATGTATCGAACCAGAAAAATCCTCGTCGACAAAGAAATAATTTTCTTTGGTAATAATAGTATTTTGAAATTCCTAAAGGTTTTCGAGTTATTTGCAAAAAACGATTTTCAAAATTCAACTTTGAGGGCTTGTCACTTTGTAGCCATACATTTTAAAGAAAATTTTTATCTTCAATTTACGTGTAGAATATACACTTGAAGCAGGGGTACGTTTTCTGGTTCACGTTGTATATTCTCCTTTATGTCTCCGCGGGTGTTGTATTCCATATTGGCTTTCTTCCGGGTTTGGTCCCACGTTGATTCTCCTCCTCTCTGTTATCGACGACGTTTCAGCAGAATCTGGTTTGCTATTATCAAGCCCTTGGTAACTTTGCTCTGCTCCTTGTAATACAAATAGGACTACTGACCTATTTCGTATTCGTTTCTCTTTTTATACTCTCAACTCTCTTCCTCTCTTTTGGTGTTTTCTATTTTATTTTATACGGTTCTTTCGATGTTGAATTCTTCGGTACAATCGATTTCCAAACTTCTGGTAGTTCTAGTGTGTCGTCTCTGGTATTCCAGTTCCTGGGTCGTTTCTCTATTTGTATGGCTTCTCTCATGATTAGGGCCTGTTTTCTTTTAATATTGACAATCATTCACGTGTTATCGAAACCTATCTCATGACTTCTTCTGTTTACATGATGTAGTTTGAAAAGAGCAACACTGTAGTGCAATACGTAAAAATCAAACGTCATCATACTTGGCACAACATGTCAACAGAACAAGTCGTGAGATAGATTTCGATAACACTAGAATGATTGCAGATATTGAAAACAAAGCTCGCCGGATCATAAGAGAAGCAATAGAAATAGCGAAATGACCAATGAACTTGAATACCAGAGACGTCACGCAAGCACAACGAGAAATTTGAAAATCGATTCTACGGAGGAATTCGACATCGAAAGAACCGCAGAAAATACCCAAAAAGAAAGTAAAAGTGCAGAGTATCAAGAGAGAAAAGAAGGAGGTCAGTGTAGTTCTATTCGTAATGCACGGAGCAGAGCAAAGTTAATAGACTTGATAATGGCAGAGTCGTTCTGCCGAAACGTCGCCGATACCAGAGAGAAGAAGAATCAACGTGAGGCCAAAACCCGTAGAAAACCGATATGGTAATATATATATATATATATATATATATATATATATATATATATATATATATATATATATATATATATATATACTCTGTGTCCCAAATTCGCTTCTCTATAAAGGGATCGCGGCTTCTGTTATACTTACGGCAAAGGTTAAATGGAAAGTTTTAGAGGAATCTTAGAGCATTCGATATCCGGTTTCAGATTTACGATCGGTCAATTGGTTTTGAAAATATCGGCGAAGAACCGAAAATGTCGGATTTCGTTTTTCGCCAGTAAATCCGAAATGGTTAATGTGAGATTATTCGAACACTTTTTTAAGACGAATAAGATGGCGTGTATGACATGTCACAATCGTCTTTTGTTATCCCACAATCTGCCTCAACTTTCATTTTTGACTCACAACTGCATAAAAGATTAGGGTTTCATCGAAATATCACACTTTCTAAAGTTAGGCCTTATTTATAAGTAGTAGGCTATGATTTATTTGTCGCAAAATAACATTAATACGTAATGTATAAAATTCTTTGAATTTTCAATAAAACATGAAATTAAATAACGACCTCTCAACAAGACAGATGTCTTGGGACAAATTCCCAGCTATGAGTGTGTTAAAATAAAGCCAGAAAATCGTCATTAATTTAATTAATACTTGAACCTTTGAACAACCTACAATAAAATTACAATTACAATTAATTTACAGATTTGCAAAATGACGTCCATTTACATCGAGACATTTTTGACAATTGGTGACTGTTTTTCGTACAACCCTAGCAAGTGTATTTCTAAATGTATCCGAAACTCTCTGTCTCAGGATTTCTATGGTCGCAGGAGATCAAACTCGTAGACCTCATTCTTTGTGTGACCCAGAGGTAGAAATCCAAGGGCTAAAGGTCAGGGATCTAGGAAAAATATTGGACCATTTAATGCAATAATTATTTCATCAAACTGCTCCTTAAGAAGTTCCTGACTTGAATGGTGTTGTGCCGGACATCCATCCTGTTGAAACCAGGTTCTTCTGAACTCATCTTCGGTGAGAGTGGCTCGTAAAGCCGGCACAACCTGGTTTCGCAAAAGCTCTAGGTACCTCTATCCGTTTAAGTTATAGTCAAACAAAATGGTCCTATAAGTCGATTTCCTGCAATGATTAATAATAAATACATAGGTGCCCAATTAAAATAGGTGTTAGATTAAATTACCAATAATCCCACACCAAACGTTACTTCCAAATCTGGTCTGTAGACGTATCTCTGCCACTTCGTGAGGGTTTTCACAGCCCAATGATGAATGTTGTGCTTATTAAAACTCCAAAATTCGTAAACCTACTCTCATCAGACCACAAGACATGATTAACAAAATGGATTTTCATTATACATTCTAGTATACCACTGCAGAAGCTCATTCGTCTTGGAAAATCAGTTTCCTTAAGTCCTTGAACTATTGTGGGTTTGTATGGATAGTAGTTATTCTTTTTAACACTCTTTGTACCGTTGATTTTGACACACGAATTTCCTGTTCTACCGTTCTTACCGATGCACTGGGGTTTCCGTTGACAGCTTTTAAAATGTTTCTGTCACGATTTTCATTATCAATATTGTATCCGCTTTTAGGTTGTTCGAAGGCCCCATAGTTAGTTAAATTAATTACAATTTTTCTGAAGTGGGTTTTATGAGGCTTCCGTCGTTCGGGGTACATACCTCGCTGAGGTAATGTCAGAATTTTGGTTTGACTGCAGGTAAAGCGCTAACATGTCAAACGTTTCTTCATTTGAATAGGGAATACCGGCCATTTTCAACAGGCTTCTACAATTTGTGTGTCACGTTTATGATTTTAATGACAGAAAAGCGTACTACTTATGAAAACACTACTTTGAATTATTTAACGTCAAAGTAAGAGCCACCTTATATGGAAAAAGTGAAACCCAATTTTACTGACATATAAATCATGTCCTACTAATAATAATAAATAAGACCTAACTTTAGAAAGTGTGATATTTCGATGAAACTCTAATCTTTTATGCACTTATGAGACATCACTAAACTGGAAATATTGCGCTCTTTCAAAAAATCGAAAAATCCAATATGGCGGCAATAAGAAAAATGAAAGTTGAGGCAGATTGTGACATAACAAAAGACGATTGTGACATGTCATACACGCCATCTTATTAGTCTTAAAAAAGTATCCGAATAATCTCACATTGTGACAGCTGTCAAATTAATCATTTCGGATTTACTGGCGAAAAACGAAATCCGCCATACGCTGCTTTCGCTCACTTTAATCAAAGTCTAGTTTAATTTGCGCCAGTCTGGTTCAACTTTTTAAATTCTATAAAAAGAGTTGTTCGTTGTTGCTGGGGTTGATCATCATTACAAGGTTCGTCCATACTAAACAATATACTTGTAAGCATTTTATACGTATATTATTCCTATGTGGTTTAAAAAATTTAAATAATTACACTTAACGCTATTACAACTAACATAAAACGATAAGTAAAAACAATGCAGTATTCAGGTAAAATGAACACAAGTATCAGGAAGGATCAATGGACGGTTCTTTGTATGCAGACTGGAGCGGAGGTGGTTAGGCCGCTTCTCTCCTTACGTTTTCTGTGAAAATACGGTTAGTGAGATGTTTATACACTCAAAAGAACTGATCCTAATTTATATTGCGATATAACGGGAAATTTGATATATTTTGAAAACAAATTTAAAATTGGAAAAGCCGGATCAGTCGAATAACAGACAGAAGCAACATTTTTACAGCTATGGTCTATACTATTGGGCAAGGTCATGCGGTGATAAGATAACTTCTCTACTTGTCTTTATGGTTAACAGAAAATCAATACTTTTAAAGGGAGTGTTTTCGATTTATACGTTTTACAAAAAATACGAGTTTAATTGTATAGATGCAACTTTTAAACCTATAATTTTTATGAAAGAGAATTTTAAAGAAACTGAATAATATTTACAGGGTTTTTATTAATTAACTATCTATGTACAGTAGGTTATTTATTACGGGGAATAAAGTATTTTTAATTACTATTAAAAACAGAATTGGTGGTGTTTACGAGTTATTAATCTCGATGGAATTGAAAAGGAATCTTTTCGTATTGTATTCCGATTGCGAGCACACTTAACGCGGTAACCGCTTAGTATCTCCTTGCGCTTCTGAATTCTTAATTGTTGTTCCAGAACGATTTGGTTTAAAGATTTTTAGGTACAGGATAAACTAAACGTTTTATAGGTGGACTTGGAGAAGGGCTTTTCCTCCGGATTATCGCGATAAGCGTTCAGGGCGGATACAGGTTCAAGACCGTTAAGAAGTAAAGATTTCTCTTAGCTTGGGGACGGGTTAAGATCTTTAAATCTTCGGGACCTTTCGGTATTCAGCCCTGCTAAACTAACAGACTGATGGCATTTAAATCAGGATTTTGCTTATCCTCTGGATATCTCACGATAAGTGAGCGGGTAGGAAAGCGGTTTATTACGTTTAGCGATGTTGAAATGTAACACTGACGTACTGGGTTCGTAATTTACGATACTGGATGGACGAAATATGGTCTAATCGCGGGCGGCTTGTTGCTTTCAATCTGCCTGCTTCTGCATCTCGGTTTTTAATTATTTTGCCTGGAGTTGGCGTGATTGTATGAGTCGGTGTGCGGTGTGCGGCGTGTAGGTGGAGCATAAATTACAAAATGTGGGCAAATACCCGTTGCACTCTTTAATTGACACCACGGAGATTGCTAGAATTTAGTCAAGAACCTTTCTGTCCAACGGAATAAGTGTTTTTCCTGACGTGAATTAGTTCACTGGTGTAAGTGTGGTATATGTTTAACTTACATGTAGGTGAACGCAAATTGAGGGAGAACTAATCCAGGTGTATAAGATAAGTTAAGAGCAGTTTGGTATGGGCTCTTGACAGAGTCCCAGCGGAATGAGAGCGTCTGTGGTACGTATTGCGTGTTTATTTAGAATCCTCGTAGACGGCTTTTGGTCAGGCTTTTAATACAGTGATTGGTGGATACACTGGCGAGGACTCTGAAGTAAAGACTTTCAACGTTTTTGAAATTAACGTCGGAGGGGATATTAATTCATTATGTGATGATATCTGTAAATTTTAATTTAAACAGTGTAATTAGCAAATAATTAATTCAGAAAAAAATTGGTAAAGGCGGCTGACATAATTATATCCTTACTTGGAGATAAGATCAAAATATAATTATATTCTTATCTAGAAATACGATTAAGTATAATTATATCAAAACTTATTGTTCAATATTGCATTATCTGCTCTTACTAGGAAACTAATCACTTGATTGTTCTATTTTAATATCTAATTATTTAGATAATAAGAAATATTTTATAAGACGATGTCAACGTTCTAATCGTGAGATTTCATATTAATTGATTTCTCACATAAATTATTAACATCATTTTGTGTATTAATATATCTGGCGCTGCGAACAGGATACCCAAACAGTGTTAATTGATAAACCTGGTGTATCTTAATACTTTATTGGCTATCCAAAGAAAAGTTTCTGAAAGCAAAATTCTACTACGTTAATCAAGCTAGAAACACTTCACCTATTCGAAGAACTTCATCTAAACGGAATTAGCATACAGATCAGCTTCACCTACACGACTCCAACTGAAGAAACATTACCTATAGAAAAATCTACATGTGATGTTTTTAGCAGCCTTAAATCTGCAAGTAATTATTTAATTTCTTAATTTTAAGTGCAACCGCGTATGTTATAGTCTATGGGGAATACTAGAGGTAGATCTCCTATTACTAAAACTATTCCAAGTAATTCCGACTGCAAACTAAAGGTTGGTAAAAAAGCAATGACAATAAATTACACTGAATTAAGTCTTACTAAACATAGAATTCCTCAATATGGCTGAGGCAGGCTCAAAAAATTTGTCATGTTACATACAACAGTGTGAAAAATTTATTAGTACATACAAAATTGACACCATGGGGAAAGAACAATACTCGCAAAATAAATTAGCGTTAGAAGTATGTTGCTCTAAATTAACGGGTTCCGCTCGAGAAACTTTAATTGTACCAAATTGTTCAACTTGGACACAAGTAAAAACAACCCCTTTAAATCGCTTTGGTTATCAAAGAAATGAGACACTTTTATAAAATGATTTTGCTATCAAATGTCAAATGAGAACTAGGACCAGTATTACGAAAGAATCAAATCTGAATTGCAACAAATTTTAGAATACGTTAATATTAGGGAAGAAGACATTAATATAAAAACTTTTTAAATTTTGTTATGCTAAACAACCCGTAAAATTTTTTAAACAATTACCCCCACGGGAAAAGTATTCATACAATCCCACAACGTTTCAAAAACCTTTGTATTATCCAAATAATTATCAACAACCTTTTAAGAAATGGATGTACCTCAAAATTAAAATAACTTTCCCTGGCGACCCATCAATACTAGATTGATCAAAATAAGTTTCCAACAAATTGAAACGTTTTTTTGGTAAAAAATTAGAATATAAACCTACTCTTACGTCCATAAGTACGTGAATCATTCCAGTCAAATAGAAATAAAAATCTTAGAACACGTATTAATTCTGGTGCCTCGAATTCAATAGTAAATTCAGATATAGCAAAAACTCTTCTTAAAACTTACTTTTTAGGAAACTATTCTCAATAAAAAGTTTAGCGGAAACTATCACCGACGATTCAAATATCTCATACCATATACTTGAAGATTACGGTGTTAATAATAATATAAACTGTCATATATAATGTATTAGACATTAATGAAATAAAAATCACTTTTTATTTCGAATTAAATCCGTTAAATTTTAAATCATTCACGTAAACAAACAGAACTCACATTAAACTCCACGTAGATATAAACGAAGGATAAATATTCATTCCTCAAGTTACTCTTAATATTACGATACCTGATTCTATAGCGTATGAAAGAAACGGGTTGTGCATAATTCCTCTCCAAGATGAAGCTGAAGTAGAAATTAATTTTCACCAACAAATTAAAGTAGATCCTTTAACTAACTTTGAAATAAGTAACCCTAGAACCGATAGTAATGAAATTAACGTTAATAAAGCAATTAGACCAGAACATCTGAATTCATAAGAACAAGCCGAAATCATAACACTATGTAAAAATTGTCGTGATGTATCTTATAACGAAAACTGCGAGTTATCACTTACTAATGCATTTAAACATATAATAAGAACTGTGGACGAATACCATGTATTATGCAAAACATTAGATACCCGTATCACTTAAAAGCCGAAATACAAAATCAAACACAGGAACTTTTAGGTATTAACATTTTTAAACCAAGTATTTCTACCTATAGTTCCCCGGTATGGATAGTATCCAAAAAGTTGGACGTTTGAGAAAAAAGAAGTGGCCTTTAGTAATAGACTTCAGAAAAATTAATGAAGAAACTGTAGAATCCGTTACCCCGAATCGACGAGATATTGGACAGTTTATGTAAATTCGCTTATTTGACCACTCTTTATTTAGCACAGTTTTCATCAAATAGAAATGGTCCCGAAATCAATTGAAAAAACTGCTTATTCTGTCAATCATAGATACTACGAGTATGTATGCCTTTCGGATTAAGGGATGCTCAAATTCCCTTTCAACACATTGCGGACAATAAAATTTAAGAGAATACCTTTATAAACATTATTTTGATTACGTGGATTATAATCATATTTTCTAAATCTTTACAAGAACACGTGAATCATCTCAAATTAATTTTCCAAAAGTTGAAACAATACAACTTAAAGATACGTCAGATAAGTCAGAAAATCTACGTAAAAAAAATGCTTTTTTAGGACACGTAATAACACCGGACGGCATTAAATCCAACCCCACTAAAATACAATCCGTTCAACAATTTCCAGTACCTAAAATTACTAATTAAATTAAAGCTTTCCTAGGATTGGTAGGCTATTATAGACGGTTCATTCAAAATTTTGCAAAAATTTTTTACTCTCACCAAATGCCTTAAGAAAGTAAGTAAAATCGGTATTACAAACTCAAATTATTTAAAAACTCTCAATAAGTGTAAAGAACTTTTGTCAACTGCTCCAATTCTTACTTTTGACAATGTTCAGAACACTTTATGTAACCATTGATGCTTCAACTACAGGTGCAGGTGGTGTGCTTTTACAAAACAACAAACCAATTGCTTTTTATTCCCGTACTTTGAATAGCGCTAACGAAACTATTCCAATATAGAACGCGAATTACTCACTATAGTGGAAGCCACTAAGCACTTCAAACCTTACGTATATGTAGACAATTTATTATAGAAACAGACCATGAACCGCGAGTATCGCTTTTTTACTTAAAAGACCCTAACTCTAGGCTAGTGAAATGGTGTTTACGCTTAGAAGAATTCGATTATAAAGTTAAATAGAAAATATCTGGTTTTGAATACCTCACAAACTTCCAACCTACAAAATGGAAATTAAAAGAAATGAAATAATTTATAACCTTTTTTTTAGGATAACTATGCAACATCTTTTATAAGAAGTTCATTACAAAGATAGGCAACATTGTAAACGCGAAAGCAATAATCTATGTGAGACAGACGTTTAAAGCTTCAGGACTGACAGAGGTTATTTGACATCTAGATGCTAAATCAAATTAAAAGAAGTGAAATCATCTTAATTTTAATTTTTTAGGATAACTACGTAAGCTTTTTTTATACGTTCATAACGAAAACAGGCAACGTTGTAAAAACAAAACAGTAATCTGTGCCGGAATGACGTTCAACACTTCACGCCAGGTTCATAGACATAAACACATGTAAAAGTAAAAAAAAAGTTCCAAAGCCGCCCACTTCTATAAAAATATCGATAATACAGCTTCAGCATTTTCAATCATATTTATTTAGATTAAAAAACTTTCTAAATAAAATTTATCTACGATTAAAGTTTCTTTAAAAAATACGCTTAGACTTTTCTTATAAAATTAATCGTTATCCAGATAATGAAAAAATTTGAACTTAAATTGTACTTTAGGAATTTTTGCCGCTAAATTACGCATCATATCAAAAAATTGCAAAGAACATAATTAATCGATATGTTTAAGGTCTATATCTAGGTATATTTATATCTCTTAAATATGCAGCTGTTTTAAAAATATTTGATAAAATCCAAAAAAATGCTCCTAATAAACTCCCCTCTTCGCCACTGGATATCTCCCAAAATCTAATCAGCACTAAGCCAAATAAAAACAAGCTTAAATACGAGATTTTATGTAATTAGGTATTTTCTTTCTAGAGTTATAGTGGATACTAGCCTACATCCACACAAACAGACACAAACGCACGTACCCACCCACACGCACGCACCCACCCACGCGCAAGCACGGAGGAACGCACACACGCACTAACCCACCTACACTCACGCACGCAAACATGCGCGCGCACGCACGCACATACGCACACACTCACACACAAATAGTCACACAAACACACAAACGTACACACACTATCTCACACACTCACACACACATACACACACATACACACACATACACACACACGCACACAAACACACTCACAGACACACTCGCACACTCACACACTCACGCACTCACACACTCGCACTGTCACAAACTCACACACCCACACACTCACACACTCACACACTTACACACACACACACTCACACACTTACACACTCACACACTACACACTCACACACTCACACACTCACACACTGCACACTCACACACACTCACACTCACACTCACACACACGCACACCACACACTGACACACACACTCACACACTCACACACTCACACTCACACACTCACACACTCACACATCACACTCACACACACACCACACTCATACCACACACTCACACACTCACACACTCACTCACTCACACACTCACACACACATGCATACTCACACTCTACAAACCACACATCACACAATCACACACTACACACTCACACTCACACACACTCACACACTCACACACTCACAACTCACACTCACACACACACACTCACACATCACACACTCAGACACTTACAACTCACACTACACACCACACATTCACACACTCACACACCACACACTCACACACTCACATACCCACACACTACACACCCACAACACACTCACACACACACCACACACTGACACACTCACAAACTCACACACTACACACTCACAACTCACAATCACACCCACACACCCACACACTCACACACTCACACCACATGACACACCACAAACTCACACACTCACACACTCACACACTCACACACTCACACTCACACACTCACACACCACACACACACTCACACACTACACACTCACACACTCACACACTCACACCACCACTCACACTCACACACTCACACCACTCACACCACACACTCACACAACCACACACTCACACACTCACACACTCACACACTCACACTCCACACACTCACACATCACACACTCACACACTCACAACTCACACACATACACACTCACACACTCACTCTCACACCTCACACACTCACACACACTACACTCACATCACACACTCACACACTCACACACATTCACACACTCACACTCACACACACACACACTCACACTCACACACTACACACTCACAACACTCACACACACACACACTCACATCATCATCACATCACACTCACACACCACACCCACACACCTCAACACACACTCACACCCACCCACACTCACACACTCACACACTCACACAACCAACTCACACACTACACACTCACACACTCACACCCACACACCCACATCACACACCCACACACTACACACACACTCACAAACACACACACACTCACACACTCACCACACTCACACACCACACACTCCACACTCACACACTCACACCACACACTCACACACTCACCACACTCACACATCACACCTACCACACACTCCACACTCACACTCACACACTCACACACATCACACACTCACACACACAACTCACACTCACACTCACACACTCACACACTCACACACTCACACTCACACACTCCACCACACACCACTCACTCACACACTCAACACACTCACACTCACACACCACACACTCACACACCACACACTCACACACTCACACCACACTCACACACTCACACTCACACACACTCACACCACTCACAAACTCACACACTCACACACTCACACACTCCCACACTCACATCACACTCACACTCTCACACACTCACACACTACACACACTCACACACTCACACTCACACCACACACACTCACTCACACCTCCACACTCCACACTCACACCTCACACACTCCACACACACTCACACACTCACACTCACACACTCACACACTCACACACACACACACACACACACTCACACACTCACACCTCACACACTACACTCACACGCTCACACTCTCACTCACTCACACACTCACACACTCACACCTCACACTCACAACTCACACACTCACACACCACACACTCACACTCACACACTCACACACTCACACACTCCACACTCACACCACACACCCACACACTTATACCACACACTCACACACTCACACACACACATTCCACACACTCACACACTGCACACTCCTCACACACTCACACACTCACACACTCACACACATCACGACACTCACACACTACACACTCACACACTCACACTCCACACTCACACACTCCACCACACACTCACACACACACACCTCACACACTCAACTCACACACTCACAACTCACACACACTCACACACTCACACACTCACACACTACACCACACTCACACACACACACTCACACACTCACATCACACTCTCACACACTCACACACACACAACCACACACCCACACACCCACACACTCCACACTCACACACTCACACACACACACACACCACACACTCACACACTACACTCACACACTCACACACTCACACACTCACACACTCACTACACCACACCTCACATACACTCACACACTCACACTCACACACCACACACACTCACACACTTAAACACTCACACACTCACATACTCACACACCCACACACCACACTTCACACACTCACACACTCACACACTCACACACTCACACACTCACACACTGACACACTCACACAACTCACACACTTACACACACCTCACACTCACACACTCACACTCCACACTCACACACTCATCACCACCACACCTACACACTAACACTCACACACTCACACACACACTCACACTCAACACTACACACTCACACACTCACACACCCACATACTCACACACTCACACTCACACACTCCCACACTCACACACACACTCACACTCACTCACACACTTACGTAGACACATACACATGCAAACACGCACATATGCACACACGCACACACACGCACACCCACACACGTACGCATGCACGCATGCACATGCATACGAACGCACACACGCACACCAAGTCGTCAGTGGTACCGCCGTCTTTAAAATCTGTCTGTCATTTCCATACCGTCCCATCGCTCATAACCTTTTTCTACACACGTCACTGATTTGACGATGGATTTCAGCATCTCTCATGTCTTTAGCACTAAGAAAACGAATCTCATCCCGTATTTCACAGTGGTCGGGATTTTCAATCGGAGGAGACATTTCAAATAATCACAACAGTCGTAAACACGGTTGAATGATTCGGTGATGGCGTCTGTGGCTTGCCATTAGATAGCGGTACGCATCACGCATGCGCCAAATGTCAACCGCAGCGCTGGAGCGATGTAATTTCAAAACGGTGCTTACTTAAAAAACACGACCTGTAATTTCTCTTGTTGTTGATGTGTTGAAACGCGTAGAGAAATAAATAAAAGAATTTGTGGAATTATATTATACTTAAAACATTAGCTCTTTTCAATGTTGAATTCCACGAAGTAAGGTTAAAGAATAAAAATTAGCTAACTTTAAAATAATATGCTAGGTTTAAAAACTAATTTAACTGGTATTAAAAACCTAATAATAATACCAAAATTTAGTTAACTACGATCACTAACATTACTTGTGAATTTTTTATTCCTAAAATGGCGTATAGTTAACAGTTTCGACCGCAAACGGTGAAAGAAATAAACACATGCTTTGATTTAATATAAAAATAGAATGAACGTATTCTCAAGTGATTACATTGCTGAGCCAATCCAATTGGTAATCTCACTAAACCGTTAGCTTCGAAATAAAAACCTCCGATTTTGTACTAAACGGTGTACGTATTTAATTTTAACAGTTTAACAGAAGATCTTACCCACTACGTAAATACTATTTGTATAAAATGAAATGCAATACCAATTCGTTCGCTGCGTTAATTCTTGCTGTTGGTTTTTATTAGAAACTAATTCACATTGTAATCATAAAGATTAAGAATACGTATTCTTTGACTATAAAATTGTCTGAAAAGCTAGAAGTGGTATTCAACGCAACCATTCAATTGATATAACCACTTTTCTGTTGAACAGAACAAGAAATTGAACTACAAAGCTTAGCATATAAAGCACAGATATTAAATTCCAAATCTCGTCCAATTTGCTACTAGTTTGTGTTGTGATCAAGGATCTGGTGGAGAAGTTATCAAGGGAATAAAAGCAATATATTCCTTAACATGAAGATATAAACAAAATAATTAAAATGAAGTAATACCCTAATTGCATAAGTATAATTGTCAAAAATATAAAGCTTGTGAGCTCATCTTTAAAGTTCAACATTGTCACGTTGGAGTTCCATTAGGTAAAATAAGTATTTATTACGAGAGTATTATAGTTTTGGTTAAAAGTTTTAAGGGATTCTTGGCTTAATAGCATACTATAAAAGAATTTCATTCGTGCAATTCGAAGTTAAACTTTTATTTTCCAATAAGCTTCTAACGTTTTTCAGTAATCGAATAGTTAATACTTGTGTAAATTGATTACGTTTATAATTTTTTTTATCACGTTAATATACGATAGTAAAGTTTAAGAAATTCTGAAAGAAGTGGAAACGAATGCCTAATGATTATTAAAGTGTAATGTTTTTCTATATTATTTGAAGGGAAACAACTGTCCATTGTAAAATTGCGTTATAATAAGTCTTTACGGCAAGCTGTTCTAAATTTGAGATTCGCGTTATGTAGACTTATTGATTGTATTTACCTTGGAAATATCGGATGAAATGAATGTTATGAGCGGGCTCGTTATGTCTGAAGAGTCAGTAATTATTTAGGCAGGTTTCAGCTAGATTAAATATTCTCATTTCGAGTATAATGGCACCACTTGCTGTTGTTGGTTAATTAAAACCTAGGAACAAATTTGTGTAGCGTTAATTATTAGATAATTTGTGAGAGGTGATCTCCTGTGACTATGGTGACAGAACTTAAGTCGTATGTTAGGGGAGTCTAGTAAGATATTTAGATCAGCAGACTTGAGGAAGCAATTTTTGGCCGCGGGCGACGTCTTTGTGCGGGAATCTGGGGAATAGAGCGCTCGTTGAGAATATATACTACTATGTAAAACTGTTGAATTCTCGAAAACTATTCGTTTGCCTTCTGCAGGTATTTCACGACGTGCTAATCCATTTATTGTTGAGTATGACATCCTAAGGGAAATATTCTGTGGTCGCTTGGAGGAATTTTTCGTATTTCGTGCCCGCGTTCTGTTTAAGTTATTGTTTAATGGTAACACTGAAGTTGGTGTGAAAAATAAACCCTGTAAGAGATAAAATAAATTAGTAGTGAAGAATATTTGAAAAACTTTATATTTCAGTTATATTAACATCGGAACTTTGCGTGATTTAAGAATTCTAAGTGGAAAGATATTGGAACTACGGAATTTTTGCGTGTGAGCGGTTTTTTAAGAGTGTTATTAATCGTAAATATGAAATAAAGTAGTTCCATAATTATGCCAGTGACAGAATAGTAATCAAAGGTCTAATACTGTCTCAGTCTTAACCTATAGCGAAGCGTACTCAGGCCTATCCAGCTCTTGATGTTTATAAGATATTTCCCATATGGTATTAAAAATGTAAATTCCATCTATACGGACACGACTTGCAAATATATTAGTCCTTTCACGTTGATTCTGAAGTGCAATTTCGTTTATGAAACTTAAATTATTTCAAATATATGCTGCCAGTTAACGCTATTATTAGTTTGCGCCAGATATGCCCATACGCTTACGCGAGGTATTTATAAATAGTTTTTTAAAACCGTAGTTGTTTAGAGTACAAATAAACACAATTTATCTGAAAAAATAAATTTTATTGAAAAAGAATACAAAATTGAAGCCGTACTACACCTAGTACGGTGGGCAAATGTATGGCAACTAATCAACTATTCTTTGTTATTAAAGAAGTTAACATTTTGTGTGGTAGGACAAAAACACTTTACATGCAGTCCTTTGTTACACTTCGTACACTTAGTTGTGGTTCTCTCATGACAATGCGCGCAATGGGTTTGCTTATCTTGAAGTATTACTAAATGATCTAAACGATCAAAGCGAATATCGATGCCTTCATTACGTGACATGTGACCTTTTGAAGAGTTTTGTTTTTTGTTTTGCACTAATAGCGTAGTCGCAATTCGTCTTCTAAATTTTAATTGATCTAGTTCTCCCCCCTTTTGCCTATGTAACTGCCAAGAGTTGTGTACTGCCATATCGATGCAGTGAGATATGAGTGCAAAATACCACTTTTTACCTCTGATCGATATTCTATAAAGACTTATGTTTTGGTCACTCCTGTCAACACCTCCCATATTGGCATTATATAAGTTAATCAAATGCGGCTGGGATACCTAAAACATTTTCAAAATTACAAGATCTATGGGCAGAATGGTAATCGATTGGATTTACCTGTATGGATTTCTTTTCTTTTTGAGAAAATCTCTTGACAGCGTGGATTGGATTAATTCCTGCGGCATTTGAACACAAAGTAACAATACTATTATCGTGCCATTTCACGGCAATTATGTTACTATCTTCAATTTTCTTATAGTCGAAACATCCTCTCGCATCATTTTTCATTTGCTTGGAAGTCTTTAGAGGGCTGCTAGGTATGCGATTTTCCCGAATAGTATCTGTAGCTTTGAAGTTCTTCTTGGAAAGCAGTTCCAGCAAAGGTAAAGTAGAAAAAAAGTTATCAAAAAATAAATGCATATACTGCTTATTTGGCCACCTTTTTCTCAAAACATCTGCGTATTCCAGAACTATAGATGGTCCAACTCCATAACTAGCATACTGAACGCTAATATTTGTAGCTGCACCTTGGTAGGGCTCGAACCAATTAACATAGCCCAATCCTGTTGCCCCTACCCACAATTTATAGCCATATCGAATAGGCTTTCCCATAAATAAATTGTTTGCAACCATAGCGACCAAAGTATGGAACCATGGCTTCATCAACGCAATGCATTTCCTCGCATTTGCTATATTCTAAGAATTTTTTATTTAGGTGTATAAATAAAGGCCTAACTTTAGCATATTTGTCAGTCGCATCTATTGTATTATTATTTGCTGTATGAAGATGAGACAGAATAAATTCGAATTTGCTTCTCGATATTGCCTCGGATACCAATACATTATGAGATTCTCTCTCGTATTCCCAAAACATTCGTCGCCTAGGTATCTGTATATACCCACTCAGTAATAATACGCCAATGAACGCTTTCAATTCCGACTTTTCTATCAACACATTCTGGTTTCTTTATTGTGCATACCGATTCGTCTCTGTTTCAATTGTCTCTAATATTTCTTCGTCAAAAAATTTAAAAAATAAATCCGCAGGGTTTTCGAGATTCGCTTGTGCTATATCTGTATCATCAAAAATATAAGTGGCATGTCATTGTCTTCCCATTTATAAATTCTTTTTATTTTTTTTTGGGTTTAGTTACTTTAGTTCGTAATTGACATTTCAAAACTGAAAGAGACATTTCATCTTCAGATGAGAAGCTAGAGTCACTCAAATTGTTTTCATTGTCTGATATATTCCGTAAATTAATTTCTACCGGTGCTCAAAGTTGCGACCCAGGTAAATTATTTGGATTGACAAGATCTTTCGCGCCAGAATCTTCGTCGGTTTCATTTCCACAAGCATTTTCTGGCGGAAAAAGGGTTATGCAATCCACATTCTCTACTACATCTTCATAGTCTTCCAACATTACTAATGCCTCATTCAGAGAAAATCCCCTAAAACAATAATGAAGTGACTGTATAAGTGCTCACAGTACTACCTATAGTACATTAAAATATAAAGGTTATAAAAGTTACTCTAAAATAATCTTGTAAAATTTTTTTTTTCATTACGCGAATCTTACATGTTTTGTATATATTATATAATATATAACTAAAATTTTAATTAATTTAAAATTAGCAAAAAACCTTACCTTGAAAAACTTATTCCATAATCTGCCATTGTCACAGTTTAACAAATTTCAGCCGCTAATAATAATCACTGTGCAGTTACAAACGATAACTTTTACATTAACTCACATGCACTGCAGCTTACTAAATAACCTCAAACAGTATAGAACGTATTGGGTTGCAGGTTTAAACAGGATTGAACAAGTTGTAAGTGTACTACATGTAGTACGGTGGGCATATCTGGGTTATTAAACAATAATGACCGTATTAAGACTATTGTAGTGCAGTGTTTTACTACACTTTACAATACAAAATCAAACTTCAAAAAATCCAAAATGCCTGCATTCGTTAGGCACACTTGTTCCATACAAATTTCATATTTCTCTATATTTTGTCATATAGCTAAACACAGCACAATAAAGGTAATACATTCAATGTATTTATATAAAGGAATTAAGTATCAGAAACCGAAATACCTGTTCAATATGATTCAAAAGAGGTCTGATGAACATAGTGTAGATGTACGTTACAACGTATTTACAATTGCAATCAACAAAACTAGTTAGTTCAAAGGTAGTTTTGCCTATACCACTCCATCCATCTTGAATAAGGTTCATACTTTCCTTACCAATTCTATCAACTATTTTAAACCACGAAGTATACACTATTTTATTATTATGTTGTTTTCTCGGTTGTTCCAGTGATGTCTACTTCAACGGATTACAAGTAATCAAGTGATGTCTATTGATTTACAAACCGTTTAATAACTACATGTTTTGAGAATTGTTGCTCTTTGTATGTTGTAGTGTATATACTTTGGAATTATCAATATTGATAAGAATTTTCTATAAATACTGAATACAATAGGTGTATAAATTTAGTTATTGATATTACATCTTAAAAGAAGGATATTCTAAAGGAGTTATATTTAGCTGGCGAAGGCGAATTCAAACCTGTATTAAAAGTTTTTAGTATGGCGATTGACCGTTTAAAAAATATTAAGGTTATTAATACTCAATATGCAAAAAATACCTTTTGAAACTGATGAAAATAGTATATTTCTCCCGGAGAAATTAACAAAAGAATTAATGGATGAAATGGTGCGAAATCTTCAAATATGCATAGAACAAATTACACTTGTTTATAGAGGTAGCGTCGATATTGGTAAGGCCAGAATGATGATTAAACTATGATTTGTTAATTATTCAGGTAAGTTATTATTATTATTCTACATTTAAAAGCTAATGAATACAATTTATAGGATAGCCCGATCCTTCATCATCATACATTGCATTGTTTTTATTATTATTATACATAAATTAAATTTTTATTCAATATTTTGTATAAAAATTATAATAAAAGAATATTTGTAATGTTTGAAGTTGTTTACCTATTCCTAAGAAATAGAACTTACAGGAGTTACGATAAAACTGTGCAGGTAAAATAAAGCATACGTCATCATAATTAAAAAAATTATTTACTGCATTGCAAACAATCGAATATTAAAGGATCTGGCCCATCTATATGGTCAACATCAGATGATTTATTCCAATGTTTCATACATCGTATTTTAGCGCGTAATTGTCTGTCAGTCTGGTACTTACTCCACATTACAAGAAAATTTTGAACGCTTAATTGCCACAACTCATATCTTATTATGCGTTGAGTATTTTCAATCATCCTTGGTTGGTATTTCTACAGTTTTTCTTTATACTTATGTACCACATTTGGATCATTTGGAATACCTACATCAATCAAATATGTTGAAGCTGACTGCTTGTTAGTCCAGACTATATCCGGCCTATTAACATGGATTGTATCATATGTGACGATAGGTTCATCATAGGATAGTTTAAATGTTGAGGTTTATGACACTTTTTCAGGTTATTTCGTCGTTCCGTAGCTCTTAAGGGTTTACAGCCTGAAGATTGCGCATTTGATTATGTATTTTTGGTAGTTCTTTGTCAGTATTACTTGATTTTGTACAGCTAGTGCAAGAGTTTCGGTTTCAAGGTATAATTCAGCTTTTTGTAGCTAAGTTCATATTTATGTATTGCGTGTTCATATTGTGTGGGTCTTTACTAATGCTTTGTTTAGCTATATATTTCTTTTTTCTTCTTCGACTTCTTCTTTTTAATAAAATAATGTCACGTCAATAAAAGTTAAGTGCGGTTTTAGTATCGGCAGTTTAAAACAAGTGATATTCATTTGTCGTTAAATTAAGGTAAGGTTAGTTTACCTCTAAATAAATTCGGTTGTTATCGACAGCTACGAGTGAAAATATTTTCCGGAGATTCGATATTGTTTTTAAGTTTGTTTTCTTTTGATATTGATTTTGTTAGTTGTTTTTCGTTTTTCTGTTATATTTTTATTATTGGAAGTTTGTTTAATTTAAATAACCTCCAAACTAATGGTGCATTTCAAAAATTATTTTGAAACAAAAATTAATAAATTGTGATGATCCTGAAAATAAAGAATCATCATATGAGAAGAAACTTACCTAAAGGAATAAGCATTATCACAGAAGCAGATTTGGATATCAAAAGAGCTGTTTTCAACGGTCAACTCCAGCATCGTAAAGAAGATAAAGAGGCCATTTTAAGTGAGTGTACCAATTTTATTTACGTAATTGTTGACATTGATATTTTTACTTGTGTGTTAATTATGTCCATATTTTGTAATAAACATGATGTGCGATAACTTGTAGTCATGCCCAAAGGGAACATTAATTGATCTAAAAATAAATGGTTATTATAGTATTTACTAAATTCAGGCATAATTATACTTACGTGTAAATGATGTGGTTTCATTTTACATTTATTGGTAAGTCAAATGAATGCGTACTCATAGCGCATGCTCTGGTATTATACATTTGAAGATTTTTTTGTTGTATAGGGAGTTGCACTTATATCGCGATGCAATTTAAAAATTATATTTCAATATTTTCGAACGAATTGAAAATAATAAAATATAAATTGGTACCAACTCAATATAAATTAATCACATTACCCATAATTATTAAATTCAAAATTAATAATATAAATTTACAAGCTAATAATTTACTTTCCCGTATAGTTTTAAATTGTCTTCAAATTTGATCCTTTCTGTGAAGAGTTAATATGACTGTTAAGTATAGGCATTACAAATAAATTCAAAGAAGAATAAGTATATTTGCATTTAAATAAATATAAAAATTACAGTTCAATATATATATATATATATATATATATATATATATATATATATATATATATATATATATATATATATATATATATATATATATATATATATACTATACAGTCATATAGTAGATTATAGGATAAAATATGACTAAACACGGTATGGGTAAAATTTCATTAGGAAATTATGTTAAGTTAGTGGTGTAGAAACTTTGATAATTAGGTTAATCAATTTAAATATTACTGTAGGAAGTACTGGAATAAATACAAGGTAAATGTGGGGAGTTAAACATGAAAATACTGATATCGGAGATACAGGGAAGACGATTCAAGTTGTCACAAAGCATAAGGATAGATTTAAACAATAACATGATTAAATATGTACAATGATTAATAGAGCATAGAATAAATATGGTAGACTTAATATAATAAGTAAAATACTACCTGTTGGTGGATCAAAGCTCATAATTACAGGCTCGAGACTAAATATCAGATTTGGCAAGTTTATAATATGAACAAAGATTCCATGGAAGGTAGCATGTTGTTTATTTCAATGCGAATCAAAAATTAAAAAAAGAGAAAAAGAAAATGAAATGAATGCAATTTGTCAATAACGAATTTATTTACATAAATAGGGGTGTATATAAGTTCAGTACACATTTCAGACATGGGTGACACTCAGTACAATTGCAACTGAGGTTGTTTACATGTATAGATGTAAGTAAAATGCTTGTAAATAGAATGTAAGGTATAAAAGTTATCAATTAAACGAAGAGACACTCACCAACTAAGCGCCAAGATATAAAACAACAGTGAAAGTGCTTTGAAAATTTAATTATAAGCATGAACAACACTAGTCTAGGTTGATAATTAAAAATAGAGCTTGATTTAGGGTACTAAAACTTCGAAAATGTGTTAATAAGCCCATGCAAGAATTGACTAAATGTCACAGTATAGGCTAAATGTGACCATTAAAAATGATAAGAGAGATGTATAAAATTAAGTTAGGAAAATAGTTTATAGCATAAAAACGTTTTAAATAGAAATGAAACGGAAAAAAATATATTTGAGGTTAGCTTATGTAGAGGTTTCAAATTTTTGAAAATATGAATTATTTAGGATAAGATACACGTAAGATACATTTTTAGATATCTAAAAGTAAGTTGAGGTAATTTAAATAAGTAAAGAGGTAAAACAAAAATGAGGTTAACTGAAAACCACAAAATTTTAGAAAATTTTTGGATATATATATATATATATATATATATATATATATATATATATATATATATATATATATATATATATATATATAGAATATATATTACATAACTTGGTCTTAACATAATTTCCTAATGAAATTTTACCCATACCGTGTTTAGTCGCATATTTTATCTATAATCTACTATATGACTGTATGTCAACTTATTTTACTACATCTATTGTTACATTAATCTTACTTATCCTAAAACTACTACCTAAGTTCATATTTTTACCTGCTTCATAAATTTTCATTTTTTTTTTAACCTTTATATGTACTTGTCTTTCCCTTTGCTCAAATCTTGTCATTAACGGATGTTCATCCTCATGTAACATACTCATTTATTCTTCCTAACCATTTTTATCCGTACTACCTAAACCTGCCACCGCAAATATTCCTTCCTTCATCCTTTTTCTACTTAAGTAGATTCGTTCTGTGCACGAAATTGGTGTGATTGTACAATAATTGCCTTTACTCTTTTTTGTATCTCTTTTTTTGTTAGTGTGTGGTCTATTCTTAAATTTTGTTAAAAGATGAGGTATTTATACGTGTCTGTGCAGTTTTACCTCTTCCTATTTGTAATATTTTACGTTTATTTATTCCAAACTTTGAGTGCGTGAAGATGCATACAATTTTATGCCATCCCAGTATAGAAGGTAATTTAATTTTCCCCCGGCCGGTTAGAAAAGTAGATTGCTCACTTCATTTGAGGTTGTAACGTCTTTGAAGACACGTAATAGGTCGGTAGTTTTCTGCATTTTTTGTCTCGTCATTTTTAGGTTTGATATATATATATATATATATATATATATATATATATATATATATATATATATTACCCTCAGTGTGAAAATCTGGACCATTATGTAGTTCTGAATTATTAAATTTACTTGGTATGTGAGGGCGATGTAAATTTTTGTACCTGAAATTGTGAATGTGGTCGATACCTGGAACTTTTCAATTATGTGTACTTGTGATTTCCGCTTCTATATCTATATCATGTGAAATGTTAACATGAAGTTGTTTTTCTTTTTCTGCCCATATCGGTTTGTTTGTGTATTTTTGGATTAAACCATATATTTCCCCAGTGTTGTGTAAATTTTTGCTTAGATGGTGATACTATGTTTATTTCTTCATTGTCAAAGAAGCCATACAATTTCCTTTGATTGTTTATCAATTGGGTGTTTTGGGATTTACTTATGTTAGATATTTTGTACTGCGTAGTCGAGCTGCTTGGACTATGAGTTTCTGTTTTAATCTGTGCAGAGTTTCTGTTTTAATCTGTGCATTTTCTGTAGGATTTTATTCTTCTAATTTTAACCCTTCTATATTTTCTTGTAAGAGTAGGTACCATATTTCCTAAGCTGGGCTAGTTTTTTTTCGATTCTAAATTGTCATGCCAAGAGGAGTTTTTTTATGTTTTATAGATTAGATTCACTTGGCGTTCTTTCCATTATGTTTGTTGTAGCTACACAGTACATTAGAGTTTGCAATTCCCCTATGTAGGTTATATTTGCTTAAGTATTTCGTTCATTACATTAATATTGATGAATGTGTACTTGTTAGTAGACATATAAGGCCGATCCTGGACCAGTTCAAGGTCACCCATGTAAATCTTATGATTTATTTCAAGGTCAAGTGAGTTTTCTCGTTATGCCAGAACGCGCTCCACGTCTCAAGCATGCTTGTGGTATTTAAATTTTGAGTCACTCGCCCTCTGGTGGTGAAATCGGAAGCTTTTGGAGCTCTTTCAAGGTCGAACTTTAAGCGGGAGATTTAAAATGTAGTTGGTCAAGGTCAAAGCTAAAAGTTGCAAGGTAATCATAAATCAAAATCATTCCTGTCCCACTTTTGTCACTAGATTTGTCACCAGATTTGTCACCAGAAAGTCACTAGATTTCTAGGTTGGTAACATTGCTGGGTGCTAAGTCAAGGCCATGTTGTTGGTAACGGTCCCTGCTAAGGCTACGTGTTAGGTTGGTAACCCTGCTAAGTCAAGGTCAAAGGTAAAAGTTGCAAGGCAAAAATAGTATTCAAGGTCGAAGACTTACGGTGGTGTCATATTTCTTAGAAATATAAAAGGTGAAAAGCTAAAATAGAAATTGCCAGGTAATCATAAATAATTTTCAAGGTCAAACTTTTAGCGGGAAATATAAATTTTTGGAGCTGATCATCATATTTATAGTCAAGGTCAACAGTAGGTATTTAACAAGTAGTAGTATAGCTATAGGGATCCTAACTCACCGTGCACGTACGCGTTGTTTCAAGGTCACAGGTTAGTAACATTGCCTATTTTAAGGGTAGCTGCTAAGTAAAGGCCACGTGGTTTGTACTCCTGCCAAGGCCACGTGTTAGGTACGCCTCTTCAAGTCATGCTTGCACGAGTCCTTCAAGGTCACTAGAAAAGTATAGACTGTTGATTATCATGAAGGTCATTGCCCTCAAGCAAGTCTATGCATGTTTCGAGGCCACGCCCTATTCTGAGAAATCAAGAAGGTGGCTCATTGTTTAAAGTCTATGCTTTCAAGGTCAGATAATAACGCTCACAATGAATCTTCAGACATCTTACATATATAACACAATTGTAATTCAAGTTAAATGGATTGTACTCGTAATGAGTAAAAGCCAATTGCAAAATGCATCCATATAGTATGATTTGTAATATTATATTCAAGTACTGCATAATTGCAACGTGTTAGGTTGGTAACCCTGCTAAGTCAAGGTCAAAGGTAAAAGTTGCAAGGTAATCAAAATAGTATTCAAGGTCGAAGACTTACTGTTGTGTCATATTTCTTAGAAATATAAAAAGGTGAAAAGCTAAAAATAGAAATTGCCAGGTAATCATAAATAATTTTCAAGGTTAAACTTTTAGCGGAAATATAAATTTTGGAGCTGATCATCATATTTATAGTCAAGGTCAACAGTAGGTATTTAACAAGTTTAAGCATGTTGTAATATGTAGGACGCATATTTCTTATATAAATTGCAGCGAGCTGTATGTTGAGATCAGTCTGCAACACATAGATGACATTTATAAAGATATTGATGATGTTATAAATGCTAAGTATAATATTAATTCATATAACACTGTATGTTTAATGGAAATTTTGTATTATCGTCCTGCTTATCTAATGTATAGCATTTATTGAATAAAGAAATAGCTATGATTTGTTTTTCTCCTTTACCCAAAAATTCTGAAATTTCGTATACAGGTCCAATAAATTAGAGCGCCAATGATAGCAGTTTCAAAATTTGCTAAAACCAAAAAAAAAATTTGATAAAAAAAAAAGATGAATTTTACCAAATGAAAATTTATATGTAAGTTAAAGTTGTTAACTGCTTAATAAATCACAACTCCAATGTCCTTTACCCAAAAATTCTGAAATTTCGTATACAGGTCCAATAAATGAGAGCGCCAATGATAGCAGTTTCCAAATTTACCAAAACAAAAAATGTGATAAAAAAAAATTTTGTTTATCAATACGTAACTGAACGTTGTTAATTGCTTAATAAATCGCAACTCGATAATCCTTTACCCAAAAATTCTGAAATTTCGTATACAGGTCCAATAAATTAGAGCGCTAATGATAGAACTAAAAAAATTTGGAAAAAACTTGAAGGTCCTCTTTTACTATTGGAATATTAAAATACATTTTTCCTCAATAAATTAGGCAGCAATATGAAATATGATATAATAAAAGAATGTGTAACTAATTTGTAAACTATTTGTAATACGGTTTTTCTAAAATAGATTGTAACGATTTTTCATGAAATAAAGTAATAATAACGCTCACAATGAATCTTCAGACATCTTACATATATATATATATATATATATATATATATATATATATATATATATATATACACAATTGCAATTCAAGTTAAATGGATTGTACTCGTAATGAGTAAAAGCATGCATAAAATGCATCCATATAGTATGATTTGTAATATTATATTCAAGTACTGTACTAGAATGGAATGCATAATTGCAATTATTGTTGTAAACGATAGACGTGCTTGAACTATGAAAGTGATAGCTGTTTCGCAACATTTCTTAGAAATGGTCAGGGCGAAAAGCTATAAATAGAAATTGCAAGGTAATCATAAATCTAAGAATAGAATTTTCAAGATCTACTCCACTTGAAGGTCACGACGATGATCTCATAAGCTATGCATAAAAAGTAGGTCATGAGTTCATTGAAGGTGAATACTCCACTTCAAGCTAAAAATAGAAATTGCAATGTCACCATCCTCATCATATTACAAGGTCAAGGTCCGAAGCTAAAAATAGAAACTGTAATGCATCATCATCATCATCATCATATTACAATTCTTAGAAGTCTATAAAATAGTGTGTTCAAAGGTTATTGATCTGTATATCATAGCTAAAAATGGCCGGTTCAAGTCCTCACTAAAAAAGTTGATCGCGTTACAGCTAAAAAGTATAGTGACAGCATGATCGTTGAAAGTAGCTTATGCGCGTAACCAGATATGTATGGTAATCAAAGAGATGGTTCATATCTGCACTAATGTAACATAGTGGGGTCGTTTAGAGTAACAATATAAGGAAATAGTGTAATGGGTAGTGAGTGTTGTGTCAAACATGTGGATGGCATACGCTCAAGAGCAATGGACCAAAGCAACTGACCTGAGAACAGCGGTGGAACGCTTGAAGCAAGAATTTTCAGCATTAGTATTCGATGCCGAACATGAGGCGGTTTACGGGCGAGGTGATTATAGTGAAGCGGAGTGTAACGTCCTAGTGAAAAGTATGAAAAAGGAGTAAAGATATGTGAAAAGTTTTTAAATTTAAAGGAAATATGTAGAACATGTTTTGTAGAAGAATTGAAAGCCGCGCAATTGCATCAGTTTTGCAATGAAAAATGGATGGCATCTCTTGATGGTAGTAGTTCATCCTCATCAGATGCAGATTAGCCTATCGATACAATTATCAAAGTGCACTCTCCCCTCTAACATCATGATGCAGTAATATATAGGACAGTTCCGGTGTCAACTATAATTCATAAGCGTTCTCGAATCAATAAAGATGGATCTATCTGCATTGAACAGTAGCACTTTCTGTAAATCCTTCACGAACGTAAAAGACGCAAAATATAAAGTGATTGATATGAATACTATCAGTATGGGAAACATATTATCATTGAAACCCAGAACTTTAAGTGCATACTTACCTTAGGATTTTATGAATAGTTCAAAAGAAGATCGCATTGAAAAGTTTAAGCAATATCTGGTTGAGAATGATGCATTACCAGCGCCGGAACTGTAGGAAAGATGACTAATTTAACATTTCTGTAAAAAAAATAATAACATATATTTCTATGTATAATTGTTTGGAAATAAATTATATATTTTTGTTGCAAAAAAAAGAAAGTCTTCTATTTTGATTAAATGAAGGGTATATCATAATGAAGAGAGCTGCTATTGATGAGACTAAAAAATGTGGTGTATAATAATATGGTGTCTGCAGCTATATTGGCTAAGCTCTTCAAGGTTAAGATTTATTGGTATCATATTACAATTCATACCAACCAAAGCAATATCTGGTTGAGAATGATGCATTACCAGCGCCGGAACTGTAGGAAAGATTGCATTAGCGCATATAACACGCTAACGAAGACAACCAGACAAAAAAAAATGTAGCGTGTGTCTGCAGCTATATTGGCTAAGTTTCAAGGTTAAGATTTATTGGTATCATATTACAATTCATACCAACCAATCTTCAAGGTTAAATTTTATTGACAAGGTATTGAGAAGGTATAATATTACAGTTCTTATGTTAGACTCTTAAAGCTTCTTAGGAATAGCAAATAAAATATACATATTATGGTAACATTTTGTAATACCTTTACTGGAGCATATCTATTTATTATTTGTTTTCGCATTCAATTTTCGTTTAATGTGGTCCACAAGATATCATCATCATCTTTCCTAATAGGTCATCGCTTCATTATATTGTATACTAGCCATACATTCAGCTTACTTAGAGACGTTGTCCGTAACTTATTACAAACCTAAGCAAACCCGAGGTGTTGTCTATGCATGTTTCAAGGTCATCAAGCCATGTCACACCCCTAGAGCCCTGAAGTGGTCTAAACAGGTAGCCGTTTCCTAAAACAGGTAGCTGTTTCCTAAAACAGGTAGCCGTTTCCAAAACAGGTAGCCGTTTCCTAAAACAGGTAGCCGTTTCCAAAACAGATAGCTGTTTGGTAACCGTTTCCTCGAAGGTTATACGAGAGATCCATTGTTCAGGTGAAATAGATTCAACATCTCAATTCTGAGAAATCAGGAACAAAGTGGGCCCATTGTTCTAGCCAACGGTTCAAAGTCTATGCTAACAATTTTGTGATGAATGAACAAAGACGATCCATTGTTCAGTTATAATTTTAAAAATAGATTGTTATCTAAATACATCTCAATTCTAGGAAATCAAGAACTAAGACGATGCATTGTTCTAACCAACGCTTCAAAGTCTATGCTTATAATTTTCAAGGTCACACCTCTGATAACAAAGGTGATTCATTGTTTTGGCAAAAGCCCTCTGATGCAAACTATTTCTCAGGTTATAACCCAGCCTATCCATCTAGGTCAACAAGTCAACTTTTAACATTCCTTGGAGGTAAAATTCTAGGAAATAGCAAATAAGAGTTCCTATTACTGAATTCTAGTAATATAATCAGTTCGTGGAAACAAGAGGGTTGTTGTTTCTGAATATCAAGGTTCCTGTATTGGCTAAACGTTATGCTTACAGTATCTGGTGGTTGCAAATTCTCAAGGTCTCCAAGAAATTTTCAAGGCCATATGTCCTACAGACCGATCTTACCCGACATCATTCGATCGAAATGTAGCCGAAACCTGCAGGATCAATTCTAAACGAGTCATGGAAACAAGAAGAATGATAGGCTAATATCATGGTTATTAACTAAATTGTAATAAAAAGGGCTCAAATAGTCATCCAGGATGTTTCTCCAAATATAGATAACCGTTTCCCAAAACCGACGGTTGTTTCTCAACACAGGCTAAACTGAACTAGGTTTTCTCGTTATGCCAGAACGCGCTCCACGTCTCACTGACGTTTGAAGCATGCTTGTGGTGGGGATTTAAATTTTGAGTCACTCACCCTCTGGTGGTGAAATCGGCTTTGGAGCTCTTTTAAGGTTAAACTGTAAGGGAGGTTTAAAATGTTGGAGTTGGTCAAGGTCAAAGCTAAAAGTTGCAAGGTAATCATTCATATAAATCTAAAAGTTTTTGAGTAAGTTAGCAGTTTTGAAAGGATGCATGTTTATAATAAAAGGCTTCTCCGGGATTGCATTATTCAGTAAACTTTTTATTGCTAGAAATGGTGAAAGTAATAAGAATGATAAGAAGAGAAAAAGAATTATTAAGTATTGACGAGAGGAAGAAAAGACTCGAGGTGTTAATCAAGGAAATAAAAAAATTGAGGGTAGATTTAGAGCTGTATGAGGTAAAAAGAAAATGATGCAACTTCGAGTGAATGTGCCATGAAAAAGGTGCATTATAATTTGAATGAGAGATGTATTAGTAAATAAGTAATTACGGTAGTAATGATAGTTATATGTAAATATATATGGTTTTAATCGCCTAATAAATCACAACTCGATAATCCTTTACCCAAAAATTCCGAATTTTCATATATAGGTCCAATAAATTAGAGCGCCATTGATAGCAGTGTCTAAAATTTGTTAAAACAATAAATGTCATAAAAATTTTGTTTAACTAATAAAATTGATATGTAAGTGAACGTCGTTAAGGCTTAATAAATCGCAACTCAATGTCCTTTACCCGAAAATTCTGAATTTTCGTATATATATCCAATAAGTAAGAGCGCCAAAGATTGTAGTTTCAAAATTTGTAAAAACAAAAATGTGATAAAAAAATTTTGTTTTATCAATACGTAACTGAACGTTGTTAATTTTGCAATTCACCTTTTCCGAATTAATTTTCTTCTCATATGCCTACACACATTATTTTTAATTAAAATGAACACTGAAGTTTCTTATCATGATTTATTAAATTATTCAAATTATGTAGGAAGAAATGACCCATAAAACTTATATTACAAAGAAAGAAAGAAAAGGTCAATAACATTATCCTGTTATATGAAATGTATGTCAGCATTTCTGTATGTGTCTATTTTAAAATAAATAAATACACTCTTTTATAATATCAGATTAATTTTTAACTCAAAATTTTGAATTTTTGTATATATGTTGAATAAATAACAGCGCAAGGATAGCATTAAAATAAATTTAGAATATAAAAATTTCAAAACAGTCTCGTGAAAATAGTACATAAAGGTTGAAACTTGCGTACATTTATATTTATATTTATTTATAAATCAGTAGTCCTTTACCCAAAATTCCAATTTTCGGCATGTAGACTAAACAGGCATGAGCGCAAAGATAGCACTCAAAATTCTCAAAACTAAAAGAATGTGAAAAAAAATTTTCAATTATTAATGATAAAGTTTGCAGTTTTGATGTGTAAGTGAACGTTGTTAAGGCTTAATAAATCATAACTCCAATGTCCTTTACCCAAAAATTCTGAAATTTCGTATACAGGTTTAATAAATTAGAGCGCCAATGATGGCAGTTCCAAAATTTACCAAAATGTGATAAAAAAAGATGAATTTTATCAATGTAAATTTATATGTAAGTTAAAGTAAAAAAAAATTTGAATGTCCGCACTATTTACACAAAAAATTCGAGATATATAAAATCATATGTATATTTCCAATGATATACTGCAATTGAATATCTTATTTTTTATGCATTAAATTCATATTTTTAGAGGTTATGTTTCAAATGAAAATTTTAACACTTCATCTTCTGTTCACTTATAACATCGGCTTAACTTTTCTTTATATATATATATATATATATATATATATATATATATATATATATATATGTGTTAATGAAATAATAAAGTATAAAAAAATTTTTATTGAAAAAAATCACAACACTACTTAGTACCTAATTATAAACTAACTTAAATGTCTAAACTATCCAATATTCTTAACGCATTTTGTGTATTTTTAATGTTCTGTTGTGCAACTTGTAAGTTGTTGTTCGCTGCAGCCAACTCATTATTTAATCGCTCCACTTTGACACTTCCGATTTTTCAGAATTAATGTATGTTGATAAAATGTTCTGCAACCACCTAACACTTTTTATTTTAAATTGCTGCAAGTTTGTAGGATCCTGAGATATTGCTTGTGATGGTGGTGGTGAACACACTGGTCGTATTAATTCTAAATTTTTTCCTCCGTATTGGAGGAGTGTAGTTGGCTGTGGTGGTGGTGGTGGTGGTAGTGAAGCTTCAATTCCTCCATATTGGAGGAGTGTAGGTGGCTGCAGTGGTGGTAGTGAAGCTACAACTGTGGTTGCGGGCGTGATGCTAGAAAATAATTGGTTTGGTTAATAATATATTTATTAAGGAAATCACCACACAAAAACAATACATTAACAGGAATACTTACTTTTCAAAAACCTTGCAAAGTCGTCGTCCTCTACATCACTGTCGCGTATAGAGATGATTGGTATCTCATTTTCACTTACAAGTGTCTCAACAACTTGTTTTGACCCCACACTAATACATCTTGCAGTATGTTGGCTTTCTTCTTCTTTGTAGTGACAGTTTTGAGCGTTTGCTGTTTGATGCCATTTTATCTGTATAGTATGTATGTATGTATGTAACTACTGAATATTGAAATAAAATTATTATTATGATTATATACATGTAAATTTGTTAACGTGTACAAAAAAGTGGAAGTGGTTACTATTGAGCTGTGCAAGCAAAGGTGATGAATGCATCATAATCTAGACATGAAAAGGTATTTCATGCCATGTCAGCAATGTTAGGTTATTAGATATTACCAGTAAACGCCCACTAAAGATAATACTAAAGAAAGTGCAATATCTGCATCTTTCTGAACTGAAGCTCTTGGGAATACGCAATCTAAAGGCAATGAACTAAAGAGTGTGAAAGTATCAAATTTCATTTTCATATAAGTCGAGTTTTTGTATCTGCATAAGGTCAAATACAAGTTATAACAAGTTTGTGATATTTAACCTTGAATTGGGGAATTGGGGAAGCGTTTTTAGTCATCTTAATAATGACTGAATCAATGATGTTAGTTTTGCACATGCGGTTAATGTTTGGAACAAATTTCATATTAGATCGTTAGAGTACTCATTTGTATTTAAAACGAACGTTCTACTTTTAGCTGATATTTTCGAAAATTTTCGGTAAACTTGTTTAAGTACTTACAAATTTGATCCTCTGCACTATTGTACAGCCCCAGTTTAGCATTCGATGCTAGTTTAAATCGAGTAGCACAAGATGTTTATTTGTTATCAATGCTTGAATCACTTTTCTTCAGATCACCTTCTACAAAAACATGTCACTTCTATCATCAACTTAATAAATGTTCAGTCAGGATGTTATTGGATCTGTATACGAAATTTCAGAATTTTTGGGTAAAGGACATTGATTTGTGATTTATTAAGCAGTTAACAACTTTAACTTACATATAAATTTACATTGATGAAATTCATCTTTTTTTTATCTCATTTTTTGTTTTGGTAAATTTTGGAACTACCATCATTGGCGCTCTAATTTATTGAACCTGTATACGAAATTTCAGAATTTTTGGGTAAAGGACATTGATTTGTGATTTATTAAGCAGTTAACAACTTTAACTTACATATAAATTTACATTGATAAAATTCATCTTTTTTATCACATTTTGGTAAATTTTGGAACTGCCATCATTGGCGCTCTAATTTATTAAACCTGTATACGAAATTTCAGAATTTTGGGTAAAGGACATTGAGTTATGATTTATTAAGCCTTAACAACGTTCACTTAACATCAAAACTGCAAACTTTATCATTAAGAATTGAAAATTTTTTTTTCACATTCTTTTAGTTTTGAGAATTTTGAGTGCTATCTTTGCGCTCATGCCTGTTTAGTCTACATGCCGAAAATTGGAATTTTGGGTAAAGGACTACTGATTTATAAATAAATATAAATATAAATGTACGCAAGTTTCAACCTTTATGTACTATTTTCACGAGACTGTTTTGAAATTTTTTATATTCTAAATTTATTTTAATGCTATCCCTTGCGCTGTTATTTATTCAACATATATACAAAAATTCAAAATTTTGAGTTAAAATTAATCTGATATTATAAAAGAGTGTATTTATTTATTTTAAAATAGACACATACAGAAATGCTGACATACATTTCATATAACAGGATAATGTTATTGACCTTTTTCTTTCTTTCTTTGTAATATAAGTTTTATGGGTCATTTCTTCCTACATAATTTGAATAATTTAATAAATCATGATAAGAAACTTCAGTGTTCATTTTAATTAAAAAATAATGTGTGTAGGCATATGAGAAGAAAATTAATTCGAAAAGGTGAATTGCAAAATTAACAACGTTCAGTTACGTATTGATAAAACAAAATTTTTTTATCACATTTTTGTTTTACAAATTTTGGAAACTACAATCTTTGGCGCTCTTACTTATTGATATATATACGAAAATTCGAATTTTCGGGTAAAGGACATTGAGTTGCGATTTATTAAGCCTTAACGACGTTCACTTACATATCAATTTTATTAGTTAAACAAAATTTTTATGACATTTATTGTTTTAACAAATTTTAGACACTGCTATCAATGGCGCTCTAATTTATTGGACCTATATATGAAAATTCGGAATTTTGGGTAAAGGATTATCGAGTTGTGATTTATTAGGCGATTAAAACCATATATATTTACATATAACTATCATTACTACCGTAATTACTTATTTACTAATACATCTCTCATTCAAATTATAATGCACCTTTTTCATGGCACATTCACTGAAGTTGCATCATTTTCTTTTTTACCTCATACAGCTCTAAATCTACCCTCAATTTTTTTATTTCCTTGATTAACACCTCGAGTCTTTTCTTCCTCTCGTCAATACTTAATAATTCTTTTTCTCTTCTTATCATTCTTATTACTTTCACCATTTCTAGCAATAAAAAGTTTACTGAATAATGCAATCCCGGAGAAGCCTTTTTATTATAAACATGCATCCTTTCAAAACTGCTAACTTACTCAAAAAACTTTTAGATTTATATGAATGATTACCTTGCAACTTTTTAGCTTTGACCTTGACCAACTCCAACATTTTAAACCTCCCGCTTACAGTTTAACCTTAAAAGAGCTCCAAAAGCTTCCGATTTCACCACCAGAGGGTGAGTGACTCCAAAAATTTAAATCCCCCACCACAAGCATGCTTCAAACGTCAGTGACGTGGAGCGCGTTCTGGCATAACGAGAAAACTCACTTGACCTTGAAATAAATCCCAGAATTCATTATTTTTCTCGGGTCAGAAATGCACCTAGATGATAAGCCTATTGGAAAAGCTACCCTTTACCTCAAAAGTAGGGATTTATAGAAACTACTACCTATCAGTACTACCCCAAAGTAGGTGATTAGCTTTTTCTATAATATAAAACTACTTTCAGATTGTACTTGAACCTTCCCTCATGACCAGATGTTTAGGTTTTGACCTAGTTCAGTTTAGCCTGTGTTGAGAAACAACCGTCGGTTTTGGGAAACGGTTATCTATATTTGGAGAAACATCCTGGATGACTATTGTATGAGCCCACGCTTTATTACAATTTAGTTAATAACCATGATATTAGCCTATCATTCTTCTTGTTTCCATGACTCGTTTAGAATTGATCCTGCAGGTTTCGGCTACATTTCGATCGAATGATGTCGGGTAAGATCGGTCTGTAGGACATATGGCCTTGAAAATTTCTTGAGACCTTGAGAATTTGCAACCACCAGATACTGTAAGCATAACGTTTAGCCAATACAGGAACCTTGATATTCAGCATAGACAACAACCCTCTTGTTTCCACGAACTGATTATATTACTAGAATTCAGTAATAGGAACTCTTATTTGCTATTTCCTAGAATTTTACCTCAAGGAATGTTAAAAGTTGACTTGTTGACCTAGATGGATAGGCTGGGTTATAACCTGAGAAATAGTTTGCATCAGAGGGCTTTTGCCAAAACAATGAATCACCTTTGTTATCAGAGGTGTGACCTTGAAAATTATAAGCATAGACTTTGAAGCGTTGGTTAGAACAATGCATCGTCTTAGTTCTTGATTTCTAGAATTGAGATGTATTTAGATAATCTATTTTTAGAAATTATAACTGAACAATGGATCGTCTTTGTTCATTCATCACAAAATTGTTAGCATAGACTTTGAACCGTTGGCTAGAACAATGGGCCCACTTTGTTCCTGATTTCTCAGAATTGAGATGTTGAATCTATTTCCACCTGAACAATGGATCTCTCGTATAACCTTCGAGGGAAACGTTACCAAACAGCTATCTGTTTTGGGAAACGGCTACCTGTTTTAGGAAACGGCTACCTGTTTTAGGAAACGGCTACCTGTTTTAGGAAACAGCTACCTGTTTTAGGAAACGGCTACCTGTTTAGACCACTTCAGGGCTCTAGGGGTGTGACATGGCTTGATGACCTTGAAACATGCATAGACAACACCTCGGGTTTGCTTAGGTTTGTAATAAGTTACGGACAACGTCTCTAAGTAAGCTGAATGTATGGCTAGTATACAATATAATGAAGCGATGACCTATTAGGAAAGATGATGATGATATCTTGTGGACCACATTAAACGAAAATTGAATGCGAAAACAAATAATAAATAGATATGCTCCAGTAAAGGTATTACAAAATGTTACCATAATATGTATATTTTATTTTGCTATTCCTAAGAAGCTTTAAGAGTCTAACATAAGAACTGTAATATTATACCTTCTCAATACCTTGTCAATAAAATTTAACCTTGAAGATTGGTTGGTATGAATTGTAATATGATACCAATAAATCTTAACCTTGAAGAGCTTAGCCAATATAGCTGCAGACACACGCTACATTTTTTTTTTTTGTCTGGTTGTCTTCGTTAGCGTGTTGTATATGCGCTAATGCAATCTTTCCTACAGTTCCGGCGCTGGTAATGCATCATTCTCAACCAGATATTGCTTTGGTTGGTATGAATTGTAATATGATACCAATAAATCTTAACCTTGAAGAGCTTAGCCAATATAGCTGCAGACACCATATTATTATACACCACATTTTTATTGTCTCATCAATAGCAGCTCCCTTCATTTAATCAAAAATAGAAGACTTTCTTTTTTTTGCAACAAAAAATATATAATTTATTTCCAAACAATTATACATAGATATATATGTTATTATTTTTTTTACAGAAATGTTAAATTAGTCATCTTTCCTACAGTTCCGGCGCTGGTAATGCATCATTCTCAACCAGATATTGCTTAAACTTTTCAATGCGATCTTCTTTTGAACTATTCATAAAATCCTAAGGTAAGTATGCACTTAAAGTTCTGGGTTTCAATGATAATATGTTTCCCATACTGATAGTATTCATATCAATCACTTTATATTTTGCGTCTTTTACGTTCGTGAAGGATTTACAGAAAGTGCTACTGTTCAATGCAGATAGATCCATCTTTATTGATTCGAGAACGCTTATGAATTATAGTTGACACCGGAACTGTCCTATATATTACTGCATCATGATGTTAGAGGAGAGTGCACTTTGATAATTGTATCGATAGGCTAATCTGCATCTGATGAGGATGAACTACTACCATCAAGAGATGCCATCCATTTTTCATTGCAAAACTGATGCAATTGCGCGGCTTTCAATTCTTCTACAAAACATGTTCTACATATTTCCTTTAAATTTAAAAACTTTTCACATATCTTTACTCCTTTTCATACTTTTTCACTAGGACGTTACACTCCGCTTCACTATAATCACCTCGCCCGTAAACCGCCTCATGTTCGGCATCGAATACTAATGCTGAAAATTCTTGCTTCAAGCGTTCCACCGCTGTTCTCAGGTCAGTTGCTTTGGTCCATTGCTCTTGAGCGTATGCCATCCACATGTTTGACACAACACTCACTACCCATTACACTATTTCCTTATATTGTTACTCTAAACGACCCCACTATGTTACATTAGTGCAGATATGAACCATCTCTTTGATTACCATACATATCTGGTTACGCGCATAAGCTACTTTCAACGATCATGCTGTCACTATACTTTTTAGCTGTAACGCGATCAACTTTTAGTGAGGACTTGAACCGGCCATTTTTAGCTATGATATACAGATCAATAACCTTTGAACACTATTTTATAGACTTCTAAGAATTGTAATATGATGATGATGATGATGATGACATTACAGTTTCTATTTTTAGCTTCGGACCTTGACCTTGTAATATGATGAGGATGGTGACATTGCAATTTCTATTTTTAGCTTGAAGTGGAGTATTCACCTTCAATGAACTCATGACCTACTTTTTATGCATAGCTTATGAGATCATCGTCGTGACCTTCAAGTGGAGTAGATCTTGAAAATTCTATTCTTAGATTTATGATTACCTTGCAATTTCTATTTATAGCTTTTCGCCCTGACCATTTCTAAGAAATGTTGAAACAGCTATCACTTTCATAGTTCAAGCACACGTCTATCGTTTACACAACAATAATTGCAATTATGCATTCCATTCTAGTACAGTACTTGAATATAATATTACAAATCATACTATATGGATGCATTTTTGCAATTGCATGCTTTTTACTCATTACGAGTACAATCCATTTAACTTGAATTGTTATATATATATATATATATATATATATATATATATATATATATATATATATATATATATATGTAATATGTCTGAAGATTCATTGTGAGCGTTATTATTACTTTATTTCATGAAAAATCGTTACAATCTATTTTAGAAAAAAACCGTATTACAAATAGTTTACAAATTAGTTACACCATTCTTTTATTATATCATATTTCATATTGCTGCCTAATTTATTGAGGAAAAATGTATTTTTAATATTCCAATAGTAAAAGAGGACCTTCAAGTTTTTTCCAAATTTTTTTAGTTCTATCATTAGCGCTCTAATTTATTGGACCTGTATACGAAATTTCAGAATTTTTGGGTAAAGGATTATCGAGTTGCGATTTATTAAGCAATTAACAACGTTCAGTTACGTATTGATAAACAAAATTTTTTTTATCACATTTTTTGTTTTGGTAAATTTGGAAACTGCTATCATTGGCGCTCTCATTTATTGGACCTGTATACGAAATTTCAGAATTTTTGGGTAAAGGACATTGGAGTTGTGATTTATTAAGCAGTTAACAACTTTAACTTACATATAAATTTTCATTTGGTAAAATTCATCTTTTTTTTTTTATCAAATTTTTTTTTTGGTTTTAGCAAATTTTGAAACTGCTATCATTGGCGCTCTAATTTATTGGACCTGTATACGAAATTTCAGAATTTTGGGTAAAGGAGAAAACAAATCATAGCTATTTCTTTATTCAATAAATGCTATACATTAGATAAGCAGGACGATAATACAAAATTTCCATTAAACATACAGTGTTATATGAATTAATATTATACTTAGCATTTATAACATCATCAATATCTTTATAAATGTCATCTATGTGTTGCAGACTGATCTCAACATACAGCTCGCTGCAATTTATATAAGAAATATGCGTCCTACATATTACAACATGCTTAAACTTGTTAAATACCTACTGTTGACCTTGACTAGAAATATGATGATCAGCTCCAAAATTTATATTTCCCGCAAAAGTTTAACCTTGAAAATTATTTATGATTACCTGGCAATTTCTATTTTAGCTTTTCACCTTTTTATATTTCTAAGAAATATGACACAACAGTAAGTCTTCGACCTTGAATACTATTTTGATTACCTTGCAAC